>JAQGAU010001307.1:0-19995 GCA_034698045.1 Paramacrobiotus richtersi | reverse complement strand
GAAAATCCTTGATTTTTCGTGCTCAGTTCGAACGAGCTGACCCCAAATTATCTGGAAAATTGCCTCGCGCTCCCTCGTGAAGTTCAGATTATAAAAAAATGTGTTTTGTTACTTTGCCACCATAACAGTAGCAAGACCAGGAGTGGTTTATGGCCTCAGCTTTTGGAAATCCTGGATTTTTCGTGCTGAATTCGAAAGAACTGACCCCATGTTACCTGGAGAACAGCCTCGCGATCCCTCGTGACCATCAGATTATAAAAAAATATGTTTTGTTACTTAGCCACCATAACAGTAGCAAGACCAGGAGTGGTTTATGGCCTCAGCTTTTCAAAATCCTGGATTTGTCGTGCTGAATTCGAACGAGCTGACCCCAAATTACCTTGAGAACAGCCTCGCGATCTCTCGTGACCTTCGGATTATAAAAAAATTATGTTTTGTTACTTTGCCACCACAACAGTAGCAAGACCAGGAGTGGTTTATGGCCTCAGCTTTTCAAAATCCTGGATTTTTCGTGCTGAATTCGAACGAGCTGACCCCAAATTACCTGGAGAATAGCTTCGCGCTCCCTCGTGACCATCAGATTATGAAAAAAATGTGTTTTGTTACTTTGCCACCATAACAGTAGCAAGACCAGGTGTAATGGCTCCATGACATTTCTGCTGTCGCCTTGCGCAGATTATTATCTTCGCCTGCTCAGTGGAATCAATTGACAAATTCACTCTTTGTTTCGAATATTATAACGCTTTGCAAACGATGCGTGTTGCAGATACCCGTCTGGGCCAATTAGGACGGTGCTTGACGAATTTGTGGAAGCCCGCTACAGAGCTGTCTTCCCGAAAAACTCGGCGCGCCCAATGGAACAAAAACTTCAGTTTTGCAGTTTTGCACCATTACCAGCCTCATCACACATTATAGCACTTTACGTTGCTTATCTCTCTGATAAACTGGAAGTTTCAACGATCGAAAATTGTGCTGTAGCGCTGATACCGCTTCATCATCAGCACAACCTGGAGCCACCTGATTTGGCTCATTTTTCGGTCAAGCAAGCATTGGCTGGCGCAAGGCGACAAAAGCGGGTGCACCCTAACCGACTTAATCCCATCGGTTTGCATCATCTGTCGGCCATTCGCGAAAACCTGCATTTCATTCCGGAGTTCATGCGTACAACTTACTTGGCAGCGTGCTTGACAGCATTCTTTATGCTCCTCCGCGAGGGAATGTATTCAACAAATCTGATACCAGCAAGGCCCTGAAGGTTAGAGATGTGAAAAAAACAGAGCACTGGTTAGCGATTACAGTTCATGTACTGAAGACCGCAAAACATCGTGGTGAGAAGATTCCGTTGCCAAAGCTGAACATCAAGAAATAATTTTGCCTTGTTTGAGCCATTCAGCAGATGCTGCACGCCGTCCGCCTTTCGCCAACAGATCACTTGTTTTCGTATCGCATTAATTCGAAAATTCTACCATTGTCAATGACAAAATTTAATCGTTTCTTGCGCCAAACGCTGGAAAGGACGGAGTTATCTGATCACCGGTTTTCTGCGCATTCATTCCGTCGCGGCTCTGCAACGTTCGTTGCAACCCTAGGAATCGACCCGCTTTCCTTGAAAGCTCAAGGAAACTGGAAGAGCGACGTCTACCTGCAGTACATTTCGCGGGATGCCGCCTAGCGTGCCTCATTCGTCCAAGCCCTCGCACAGGGGTAGAACGTGCGTTGTTGTAGCCGATTCATCTGTTTGTTTTGTTGTTGGTGTTTTAGCCGGGTTTTGCTTGTTGAGGAATGGCAGAATTCTGCCCAGGTTTAATAAACCGTGCCCAGCTTCGCAGTGCGTGACCTCGGAGAATATGATGTGAAAGATTCCAGCCAATCAAGAATCTGCGTGTCAGAGAGGAGAGGATACCGTGCCTTCCTCCTTTTATTTCAAAACACTGGTGCAATATAGATCCCGTCTGCAATCGCAATGGCATGGCATACGTTATAGTATAACGAGCGTGATAATACACGCAGTTTTCGAAACCAATCCGGGCCTGCCCGTAAATTCGACAGCTTCCGTCATGATAGTTCTATTGTGATCACGATTACTATACTTAGATTAAAGGCACACTGTATGTACTGCTTTTTTAATAATTTTAAATTAAACTAACTTAGGATCAATTAACAGTTGAATTATTTTAGAATTAAAATGTGGTAATACAGCAAAATTTAAGTCTTCTCAAGCTAAAAAGATAAATCCCCGATCCCATACCAACCAGAAATCCTAGTCCTAGGCCCAGATCCCAGATTCCTGATCCCATTCCCACGTTTTATTGACACCCATGCAGCAAGTGTGGAATACCACGAACTACTGGACAGTCTAGGTCTCGTTCTGAACAACGTAACGAGGATTTTCGAACTGATCCCGGATCGGAATTTGCCCCGTCATCCGACTGCAAGTGTTGACCGCGCTCAGGCCCAAAGCGCTGTACAAAATCTTTACATAAAAACATACATACATATATCTAAATCTTTCGAAATTCGCGGAACGTACGATGGAGATGAAATCTAGAAACCACTACTAATTTTTATCAGTTTTACTTACTTTTCACCAGACAGGTTAAAAAGACGCATTGTCAGAATAGTAATATGTTACCCTACCGCAGGCAGTTGAACATGTCAGCGTCAGCTACCGTACAGAGAACGTTATTAATCGATGTTCTGCCACTTCCGAACAATGCCAGAATCATATAGATGGCTCTCAAAGCCAAAAGGGGTTTACTTTAACACCGGTTGTGTTGCAGGCCTTGGCCAAATTTGTCATGAACATTCAGGCAAAGGAACACGCGCAGCATGCTCAAATCCTAGGGTCATGTTGGATGCCGATATCTGGAAGACCGTTTAAGACGATCGCAGAGGGGAAACGAAAAGTATTTACCAGGTGACGAGAATGGAATTAGAAGCTTCTAGCAAGAGTGCCACCGTTTTTTGTGGGTTTACATGCAGACGGAAATGTGCCTGCCGGTGAGCTGATCCGTGGCTCGACACATTAATGCCGGTAAATGGCATTTGCGTATTACTGCAGGACAATGCAAATCGCAGTGCCACTGTACGCTGATAAGCCTAATTACAATGCGCGCATCTAATAGGTGTGCGGTCAGAAACAGCGCGATCCGACGCCGGAGCGGCAGACGTGCGTACTGCACGCGCTGAACAGCACCGAGTCTGGAGATTATGTCCGGGAGTGGGGTTGCCTGAAGGTTAAGGTTAACTATCAACCCAATCAAACAACGCAAGCTCTCCATCACTGAACTTTTTCCAGAGAATGGCCAGCAGTGTGCAAGTTCCCTTACTTGCTATCCTGCTGGAACTATTATTTTTTACTTAGAAAACGCTTGTTGGTCGTTTTCTTGCACGCTTTAGTGTAACGCATGAGGAATTCACGCTTCGTTCCGCTGGTTTGTTGGCGAGAAGAGCGCACCAGTACCGAGCCTTGTCTAATATGTATAAACGTTTCATAAATCCTAATAAGATAAATGGAATTATAAGCCGACACGTCCGGATAGCCGTCCTTTTTCCACTACACGAGAGCTCACTGTAACGTTATACACACGGTGCTGTGTTACGTGTAATCCAGCGCTTTCGTAAGAATTCTTCTGAACTGGATCGGGCGGTGCTGTAATCTTGTGAGTAAAAAGTTGTCAGTCAAATGCAGCTGGAACATTCGCGATAAACGTTCTCTGTCAATCAAATCAAATAACCATAGATCATTGATTTCCTTCCCCCAGTTCTCAAGGGAACTTCATGCTTCCTGTGGCGAGTACAAACCCACCCAGCGTTTAAAACATTAAAATATGTACAACAACACCGACACCTTAATATGACCGAATGCACTGGAAATGAACGACACAATGGGTCGATCCGCCTTGATTCCACCGGCGCCGTAAATGTCTGCAACTGTATGGGACAACAACGTTGTACTGGATTCCGCTGGATCGAAAACATTCCTTTTTTGTAGTCTTTTGACGGTTCACGCTCCAAATGACGTTTGCTGGAGTCCATTCCGTATCGTTCATCACCACAACTACGCAAGTTATTGTCTTTATAACTCGATTGAGTTGATGGATAAAGCAGCAGAACGTCGTTCGATTATGCCAATAATGTCTCGAAATATCTAACACGCCAATATAAACCTGAGATGGTATTTATCTGGGCAGTGCTGGTTTTCACATCTGTTTGTTGAATACAGCAAGGGGCTACATTTAGGTGGTGACAAAAGTCGTAATTCATAATGTTTTTGACGAATCCCAACGCTCTGTCATCGATTCGTTGCATTTGCAAAGTCCCAGATTGTCCGATTCGATGCTTTAATTCGTTGTTCTAGCTCACAGTTACATGCGTGCATTTATTTGCAGTATTAAACTGTTATTTTAAAAAGTTATTTTTTAACTTTGGTCCGAATGTTTTTTATTAAAAATGCCATGAAAGCTAACAGATTATCTGTACATACAGCATACACGGGCTAAGAATTTTCTTTCCATAAGTGCATCTGATAATCAACAGCCACTTCTCAACTCATGTATCCAGTGTTATCGAGCTTCCAGTAATCAAACGATTTACGATTAACCTACTGTAAGTGCTAGTAATTTTGTTAAAGGTGCCCCAACGTCTGCCGCAAATCAGATCTACTTCGAGACAAAATCAGATCAAAGCAGAAGGCGGAGACCTGGGTATGTTTTCTCCAAGTTTGTCGATTATGTGATCGACTGGGGTTGGTTGACAATTAACCACGAGCCAACACAACGCTGCCAGCACTCCGTGCTAATACGAAGCGTTTTTTAAATAGTAGGATTGGCTTGCCTGTTGCGGCTACCCCAACTAACTTTTCTCAAGAATAAAGTTGCATTCTGACGTCTTTAATGCCGGATCCATATAATCAGACAATAATTGCGAAACTGGTTTAATATACTTACTTTAGCCGACGCTGTAATAATGCAGTTTCGACAACATTTGTCTACCGCTCTTGAGCCATTCGCAAAGGGCTTCGAGATGGATGCTATGTTTCTGGACGAAATCCATCATTTTACAAATAACAAAAGACAGCGGTTCTGCCTCTGTTAATCACTTTTTCTAGTAGCCAAACTGGTTATAGGACAGTTCGACGGGTTATCGGGCAGCCGCGAACCAGCCAGTAACAGTTTTTGCGAAAATTGCTCACTGAAAATTACGCATTCGTTGACGAGAATGCAACCGAAGTTAACAACCTTTCGTTTCGCAAATGCTGCCACAAAGTTTTTGCTACCGCTGAACTATTTTGTATGGAGGGTAACAAGGTGCCTTGACGGTCAATGGATTCGAACTTGTACGAGCGAAATCTATTTTCAATGCAACAACCGAATATTTTAAACTGGTAGCTTTTTTCATACAATACACACATCTTCAATAGCTGCCACCTTTCCTGTCGGGCAAAGCGTCCTCTTGTACAGTAGTCATAGTTAAACTCTAAATTCTGTTGAACTGAAGCAAACAAACTCCAAATAATAACGGTCAGCTGTCAGTTTACCTAGCCATTTGGCTAATATCAGCGGTCTGGTGAAGCGCTTATGATCTAACATGCGAAGCGTGTGAATCGATCGTCTGCTCAGCGATCTACCCACATGGTACAGCACTAACGTCACTGTTTCTTGCCGTTCAATGGTCAAACTTTTCTTAACTATATCAAGTCGAGCAATCAGAAGCGCAGCGATTCGAAAGCGAGACAATTTTAACCAAAGAACTGTCATGATTGCGGCATGCGTAGAAAACACAGACTGTCCTGTATGTGATTACCAGTGCATACTGTATAAACGCGCTGTCTTGACTTGCATCAGAATTCAGCCGATAAGACGTTTTCTACGAAGTGGATTATCTTTGCCTTGTGCTTTGATCCACACGTTAAATGTTCGAAACTGCCATTTCTGCGTGCGATGCAGCAGGTATAGAATATGACGGAAAATTAGACAGTTTAACTCTCTTTCTGGAGAATGTACGTTACGACGAGTTTCGATCTGGTCCCGGATCAGAATTTGACCCGTAATATCCGGCCGCAAGTGTATGAACCCCGCTCAGGCACGCAGCTCTGTTCAAGTTCTTTACACGTAAGAATTTCCGAACGATGTACGATAACGATGCATAATACTGTTAACTTTTATCGATTTTGCTTACGTTTCATCACACAAATTAAAAAGATGCATTGTCCGAATAGTAATGTTACGTCACGGCAGGAAGATGAACATGACAGCGTCAGCTGCAGAGAACGTTATTAATCGATGTTACTCCACTTGCCAACCATGCCAAGCATATATATATGGCATGGCTCCACAAGCTTAAGAGGGTTACCTTTGACACCGAATGCCCTGCGGACTTTGGCCAAATTCTTCAAGGACATTCAGGTGGAGGAATACGTACTTTTACAGCATGTTCGCACACCAAGGATAAGCTGGATGCTGTTTTCTGGAAGAGCGCTCCAGTCGATCGTAGACGACAGCGAAGAAGCAAGACAGATGTACGGGGCGATACAAAGGAAATCGAAGCTTTCTAACGAGAATGTCCCTTCTTCTTGTGGGTTTACATGCGGACGCAAATGTATCAGTCGGTAAGCTGACGCGTAGTATGAAGCTATGATATATTAATGCCAATATTTCCCAGCAAACTACAAACGTTTTCGTATCACTGCAGGAGAATGCAAACTGTACTGCCACTGCACACTGACCAGCCTGATTATAAGGCACATACCCGTGAGCTGCAGGATCTCCAGAAGCGCCTACCGAACGCGCTGAACTGCGCCGAGTTTGGTGACTATGTCAGGGAATGGGGCTGGCTGAAGGTTAACTATCAAGCCAATCAAACTACGGAAGCTCTCCATCAGTGAACTTTTCCCCGAGGATGGCCGGCACTGCGCAAGTTCCCGTACTTGGTGTACTACTATTTTTTACTCTGAAAATGCTGTTTGCTCTTTGTCATGCGGACATTTAGTGATGAGAGAATTAACGCTTCATGAAGCTGGTTTGTTTGCGAGAGGAGAGCAAGAGCTCCAAGTCTTGCCTTAGTTGTTTGTGGGTAAATGTACGTTAGACGGTCAGATTCGCATTCTAATAATAACACGAATGGGTGTAAACGAATGGTAATACCAGTGGTCATAGATGCAAAGGCGATCCATTTTCTCTTCAACCATCACGACCGACGCGGAAAGAACGACCAGCCACGCCTGAAGCGTCACTTCGATGTTCACCATCTGATGAACGCTCGACAGAAGACGACGAATTGTGTCGCCATACCTAATGAGTTCCATACATTTTGGAAACCATTGCATTGCCTCAGAACAGATGTGACAACTAGGGCAACAAACGACAGTGACCATGTTAATTAATAAGAACCTCAAAGACCAGGTAGTAGACTAGTAGCTGCCCGCCTGGCTGCGATAAAAGATCGAAACGAACGGAATAAAAAAATATTATCAGTTCCAGCATAGCATGACTGAACAGACAGGAGTGGGCTACAATTTTCTCTTTTTTCATCACCCGTTTTCTCATGGGAGTTTCCTGTGCAGTGCTCGGCAGTTTTGATTTGCTCAGTGCTGTTAAACAAGCATGCTTACCGCAAGCCTAATCATGCCCCACAAAGGCCGCTGGTAGCTGGTAAAAAGCGAAGCAAGGACGAGGGCACAACGCGCTCCTAAAACGATTAGAGCACAACTGTATTCCCGGGCCCATTTGTCAATTAATTTGACAGTCTGGCCAGTTGTGAGTGCATGTGTGGCGCGGGAGGCGTCACCCTTTCTGAGCCTATGGCATTCGCTTTCATATGCGCTCTCCACATACAAACTCATCTCTAGCCAGATTGAAAAAAATAATTGACAAACTAAACGGGAATACTGCGACATTTCACAATGCCGAGACTTTTGCGGATCACACAGATGACACACAGCATACGGTAAACAGCAATAAGCTGGAAATTAATGCCAGCGACAGACTTGCCAGCAGACGTCAGTTCTTCCAAACCAGTCGGCTTACCGCCGCTTTCAAAGTGCAGTTAGCCAACGCGGAGTATCGACAGCCAGTTAGAAACAGGAATACCGTGGTATATCTTGCGCAAAAGACAAGCATTATAGTTCGGTTAGTAATCTTTAATAGTGAATGGATAAATTTAATCTGGAAGACGTTATTCCGGTTTCCGGTTTGGTATGCACGAACAGACATGTAGGTAATTGGCTTTACCAGTCTTAATAATATCTACGATCAATCTGAATCCTACATGAAACCCTAGTAAGCTATCTGCAGTGCACGTTCCAAGAATTCCGTTTGCCTATATTCTGCGGTTCTGGTATCATCATTACACACTTCAGCACTTGTGCTGACACGTCAATCCGCCACAACGTTGATTGTAAACTGCACAAACTGTTGTGTTTTCCCAAATAATCGCATGGCAGCTCTACAGACAGATGGCGCTTTTAGTGGTTCTCCATTGCCCTTTAGTTTCACCAGCTTAACAGTGATCACGCTAGCACTCAATGCCCTAGCACTTTTTTTATGCTTAGGAAGAATTTTTTCGCATTCCTTTTAACGTATACATCGGTGCTCTGTTTTGCAGCAACCTCCTTTACATAGAATGCGGAACCCTTTAAAAATACTTTTAGAGTATTATGGCTACTGGTGGATATGATCTCATGCGTGTACTTTATGAATTTATTGCATGTATGCTATTTCAGCGATTACGGTACATATCCACGTCCTGATTAGTGGTAATCGTGGTTTGTCACTACTGTGGCCTATATCATACGGAAACTACCACACTTTATGAATGGCTGCCATAGTGTGCGTGGCAGCAGTGGTATACACCAATGTCCTTGTTTTGCCTGGAATAACCATAGATGCCATGACTATTATCGCGTCCCACTGTCAAAAGGCTGCCGTCTGGACACGAAGGCGCAGCTTACTTGAGCAGAGTTTATTTTACTTTGGGTTTTTAACGTGCCAAAGCTCCTCATTCCGTTATGCTATCCCGTTCTTCCCTGGAAATATTCCAAAATGGACCGAGTGGGAGTTGTTGCACCGTCCGTAGAAACATGATGGAGCAGCGAACCGAAACAGGAATGCAGCAGAAACCGTTCAAGGAAATCGAAAGGTCAAATCTCAGGCATTTGTCGTGTTGACGCTGTTCACAGCAGGAGCCTTTGTTTGTTGGACGCCAAGTATGGTCTATTACCACCTGGCTAACTGCATGCCGCTCAGCCAGCTGAAGTCTTTGAAGAAGTTCAAGACGTTCTGTATCTTCTACTGCACGTGCTTGATCCGCTCTTCTTTGCACTGAGCACCCGTAGTTTACGCACATGGTTTGTTCGTAACGGTTCGTTTGGAGAAGTGCCGAACTGGAAAACGTGTTGTGTGCAACAACTCGACAACAACTACTACGATAAAAGGAACTGCATATTGCCGCACATAGATGTGCTTGACATTTGCACCCAGAAAGCTGTCAACGACATTACTGATCTGGTTTTTCGTCACCGCTAACAACATAAAGGCCACAACGGTCTGATTTTACTGTGTGAAAATTTGAATTAGAGTTTGCACAAAGCTCGGTGTGTTATCACTTTGACATAGCAGTTGTGCAGTTTCGAAGCGTTAGTACTGAATAGATGTTTTACAGTGTGGTATCACGTACTGCACCTACTGCAGTGATAACGAAACGCGTCAACGATCGTTTTGGAATAGTTGTTGTTTTAAGCAACAGTTCCCGGCTTTATGCATAATTCACATCCACGGTGTCATATCATACTGTCACAAACAAGTATGAAAAAGTCGAATGGCGTAAGAAAAGAAAAAGTCTTTGTTTAACATGAAAGTCGGTCAAAACGACGTTAAAAATAACCTGAACGTCATTGCTGAAATGTTGTATGCATCAATACCTCAGTTGCTGGATCAGCAAGATCCGTCTTATTCCAAGCTGTCATTCATTTTCTCACCGTTCATCTGGGCAAAACGAGGCCGCAGTGCCGATCGTCAGAGAGATATATGGGTTCGGTTGAACGAAAACTAATTTGCCGGATGCCTCTTCGCAAGACCGAATCCAAATGCGCATATGTGACTTCACCCAGCGTCGCCTCACAGGTTCGTATATCGGCAGGCAAATTGCCTGAGGCAATCCAACTTGACAGCACAAGCCACAAGCTATGGAGAACGTGACTAGTCGATGTCCAACTTGTCCACGTACGCTGTCCGAAACAAGGACCGTTTCCTTTTGCACCGGATGTTTTCCGGGCTGCTGCCAAATCGTGCGATAACGTTCGGGTCGAGGAATACATACAGGTGAGTGAAGGTGAAGCAGACGAGAGGGAGGGAAGACGCATTATCCGGCTGGCGTACGAAGTATCGGAAGCTGTGGAAGAGATGTACACCGCTTCTTGTGGGTTTTTTTGCGGACGCAAATGTGCCTGCCGGTAAGCTGATAACTGGTTTAATGCCATACTATTGATTTCCGTTAATTAGCACCCTTTATCGTTTTGCTGCAGGACGGTCCAACGTGACGTGGCACTATACTACCTACCCTAGTGCGCATATCATGGACGTATGCGGTCAAAAAGCACACCAGTTATGGTGCTGGAACTGCGAAGTCGGATGATGGGCGCGCTGAACTGTTCCTAGTTTGGTGATTAGGTCAAGTAATGGGGTTGGTTGAAAGTCAGCTATCAAGTCAATCAAACCGCTCCGCCTCTTCATCACTGAGCGTGTCCTGGAGAATACAGCAATTATGACATGTGCTATGAATTACTGTACCTAGTTATATGTATACACATTCTTCTACCATCAGTACTAACTGATCTTCCCTGAGAAACTTCTTTTTGCCTTGTTTTAGCTAATGCTGGGTTCAGTGAGTAAGTAGTATGAGAAAATTTCCGCTTCGAGCTCCGCTGCTTTATCGGTAGAATAAGGATTAGAGTCCCGCGTCGTGTGAATGTGGTGTTTTGTTCGATAAACGCCTGTGACCGACAAAACTGTCCGAACGGCCAACCGTCCGGCGGACACTTTCGCTTGTGTACCGGTAAAAGTGTCCGGAGGGCAAAAATTTCGTCCGGCGTAACTTTGCCCACCCAAAGAATTTCCGAGATTCCGCGTTCTAAGCTCAGGCGGCATAAGTGTTCGGGTGAAACTAACTGCTTCCCGGGCTCCGGCAAATGTGTCCGGCAGAAACGAAGCGCGTAACGGGCTCCGGCAATAACGTCCGGATGGGCTTTCGGTCCGTTCCTTTAAGTACGCGGAATCTCGGAAATCTGTTGGGCGGGAAACTTTTACGTGACTCAGTCGGATGGCATACTACTACTAGGAAACCTGAACGCGCACCTTTTAGCATAACGTGCTGTTGCTAAACCGAACAGTGCGCACGATAACCGGTCAATGTCAAACCACAACGCAATACGCAACTGGCGATTACAGAGCACAGGCCAGATGCATTTTTTGTTTTTTCCCTTCTACTCTTTTACAAAACAGAAATAACACCCATTGTATAGAAACATCTAAGTAATGCAACGGGAGTCTTGTATCTGGCATACTACTGTTTCCATCCGGTAGAATACTATTATGCGGTAGAATACTAGTATCAGGGCAGACGATATCTGGAAGAAATATCCTAAAATTAAACAATCTGAAAAACTCTCGAATACGATTATTCCGCTACACTAAATTTGACCGCTGATTCTATCAAAATCATATGCCTTCGACACGTGCGGAGAAAAATCGACATTACTAGAAAGCATTTTATGAAATCAATGAACAAAAATACACAGAACACGTACAATCCAGAAACTCAGAACCATAGTGCTTCAGTTACTATATCTACCGATGGACAGGTACCGATGCACAGGTACCAGGTATTATCAGTTCCATTGGCAGGTGACACATAAGTCGATTATTCGTTCGGGGGTTTATTTACTAACGTACAGTAGTACCACTTTCTTCCCAATACCGATCATGAAACTTATTCTTTGGCTTGTCCACGCGGTCAATCAAACAATACTCCGATATGAAACCCAGATAGTGCTACCATGCTCTAAAGACACTTTCCCGACGCGAAGCTGCCGGCACTTTTCGATGCGTGCTTCGAAGTACTACTTTACATTTTTCCGGCTTGCGTTTACAACTAACCCGCCATGATGTTTCCAAAGATCTGGATTTCCTGTGCACTCTGCTGCTGTATTATTGGATCACAATCCTACAGCCTTGCGTGCACTGTACCAGTTTCTGACCATGACGACGCAACGCGCTTAATAGACCGTGCTGTTGCCGATCTTTACGAAGTTGTCATACCGCTTATGTATCCAGATTCTGCTAATCTTACTTTCAATGCAAGTGTGGACGCTACCGGTTTAAAACATTTGGTTATGGCATTGAAATCTATTTCGCTCGTACAATTCCGAATTCGCTTCAACCGTAAAGACACTTTGTAAATCTAAATACAAAATTGTTCAACATCAGCGAAAAAATTGTGACAGCATTTGCGAGATGGAAGGTTCGGATGAATTTTCGTCAACGACAGCATAATTATCACTGACCAAACTTTGGCAAAGAGCGTTATCGGCTGTGGTCCGCGGCTGTCCGATAACCAGTTTGGATACCAGAAAAAGTGATTAACAGAGACAGACCTGTTGGCTGTTTTTATTTGGAAAAACTAGCGATTTCGCCCAGAAACATAGCAACCACCTAGAAGACCTCTGCAGTTTGCAAATGGCTCAAGAACGGTCGACAAATATTGTCAAAACTGCATTATTACAGCTTCGTCAAAAATGAATATACTAAACCAGTTTTGCGACTACTGTTTGATTGTATAAATCAGGCCAAGTACCGGTGGTTGGAATGGTCGAACAAAGTGCCAGTTTTAGTCGGAGCGTACAGGTATAATTAGGAGTAAAAGGAAAATTTGGTCGATATATATTTACTGGAAGAAAACCTGTACGAATGCATACATATAATTATGACGAGACTCCCAAGTTCACATCAACCAGAATTTTGCCTTTCAAAGTTGCAAAACACAAACACTAGGTATACGTGTTGCACAGCCTGCTGCTAATGGTTTCGCTAGTGACGGCTACTCGTCGGCTAGTCTGACCACACCTAATTACGGCACACACATAAAGATTTCGTTTTTTTGTCCATCAGCTGCAGTTCTTCCTTACCGAATTCAGTTCCTGTCATTAATATTTCTTTGACTAATTAGTGTGCGAACATCTGCACCTTTGCAGAATGTGGAGCGTGACCATGAGAGTTTAGCGGCCGTGAATATGATGCACTCGGAAAAGTCGTTCCCTCGCGCGTCCAACTACAGAAGAATTAATGTTACGATTCGCGGCGACGACGGATTGCTGCACAACGCCCGCGTAATTGCCAAGGAAAGTAACGGTCTGGTCGTGGACTTTGCAACGCGAAGCCTTTTACCTTCGTGCCATTTGGCAAGGTCTACGCCTATCCGCATAACGATGTACGACAGAAGAACCATGCACTGAATGAACGTGTGGAAGTGTTACTACAACTGCAGCCGGACCAGCCGTGGAAATGGTACCCGTGAAATGTTTGTTTAGCTACCGGCAGTGCTCTTCAGGATGGTCTACTGGGATTTGTCAAGGCGTCGGTAGCGATGAATACTACAAACAGTCACATCGATTGTTTCTCATTACTAAATTTGCTCTATGATCCGAGAAGCACCTGCAGGCTGCTGCCAAAACGGAGACGGCATTAATGCTGAACTGCATAGTCAAGTGGGCTGGGAAATAAAGATAAATGATCTATCGTTCGTTGCGCTGCAAGGAATGCTGGGTTCGCTCCTGACAACTGAGTGCTTTAAAGTGCGATCAGTGTGCAAGCTGATGAATCAAGTGGCGGAAACTGTTATTCTTACTGCCAACACCTTCCATCTCCAGGACGAGTCATACAATAGTAACGTGCCCTGTTTGAGTAACGCGTATGGCAAGGACATCAATACCGTAGTAATTCATAATATGGAAACTTCTGCATGTCATCTTCTGCATCGATTCAAACTCCGAAACGGATGCGGTCCACTGAAGACCTTGGTGCTTGTGTGGTCCAGTGGCCCTTTTATCTAGCTGTTACACAGTTGGAGCCTGCATTATAGCGATGACTTGTCACTTCTTGCATCTGTCTCCCAGCGTTTAAACTTCCGCGACACAGATTTTCAGCTCGGCATCGACCTGGGCAATCACCTGCAGGAAGAATGTGCTAGTGTACAGATCCGGATCATCCGGTCTGGATCGATCGATCTCTCCACTACGGACTGGACTGCGCAGTTATTCCGAATGATTCTCAATAGTGTGGAGACGCGTGACTGTCAACGACAGAAGATTCAAACATACATATATTCCTCAGCCGGATCTTTTGACTTCCATCGATATGTGTGAACCGTATCCTCGAGGTATGTAGTTCGGCTGATAAATATGTGTTTAACTACTTTGTTGGTACTTTCTCCGTAGATTCTTTATGATATGGATAACGCCATGCGTGACCGCGCCAGTGATAGTAGCCAGCCGTGCTCCGTCAAGTACTTGCTCACATTAAAGCCGGGAAAGCTGAAAGGCCTGGATGTGGCCGCAATTGTCCCCCCGGTTCGACAAATATGGTACCAAACGCTGATCCCAGGGTGTCGATTTCCTCGGCTGACCAGAGTGTTCTGCGAGCCACCCCGTGACGGAATTATACTGATCCTACTGGATTCGGTATTACTTGCATTTCTTTTCCCTGGTGTAACGCCTCTTAGCCGGCAATCACCGGTTTGTTGATAATGTTCGGTGGTGTTGTGTATGTCTGGATAGTTTTCCCGGTCGTTTGTGGTTAACTAATTTAATTATTTAAACCGTTACACGGGATGCTTTCGACGAACTAATACAACGACATAGTTTGCTTATGAAATAGTTTCGGTGTAACGATAAGTTTTGCCGTTATATAAATAAATAAATTTAACGTTTATGCGCATGCAGACCGAGTAGTTCATTTGAAAATGTTCATCAAATCAATGAAGCATAGGTTGTTCAGAGAAAAAGCCAACCACGAAGGATGCACTAACGACAAGATCCAGGTGCTGCTGACGCAGCAAGTTATATAAATACAGCAGTTGTTCCTTACAGAACCAAACAGTGTCGGATTCCTGTAATTAAAAGCGCAATTGTTAAAACACTTAAGGTTGTCAATTGGCCGTTGTGTAGACAAAAATGTGTCAAAGCTTATTCGTGTTTCTGCTCTGGCTTTTGTGCACCAGCTTTGCCGGGGTCGAAGTTTCCGTACAGTCGGAGTTGCTCTAGTTCTGCATTCAGACCAGACATCCAGAGAGATCTGGATTGCATGTTTCCTACCGGCAGCCGGTATTCCTGTACATGCGTACATATCCGGACCACGCATTCCTGGGTTTCAGTTAGTGCTTTCTTGTCAAAACACGCATGATGCATCCTGGCGCTTTTTCCCATTCCCTATATGTACTCTGGCACATAATATGGCCCATACAGCGTTAGTCACACTACACAATCATTACCAACATTACAAAAATCTATACCGTATGACTGGGGATTGTATTGAGACTGCACGCTGGGACCGGCGGTGTAGCCGGGAGACGGTCTATAGTGCCAGGGTGGTGGTAGCCCATGCAGTTCGAGCGGGAACTTACAGCCGTTCTGATGCTCCTGCGAAGCACCTACCGTTCCGGTTCGTTTGAGACATAGTCTAACTCAACGACAGACCAATGGAATACAGCTGCTTATGCTTCCTGATTACAAGTACTGTTTATCAATTTTCCGGTGATCATTTACAACTATGTAAATCTGCGTGGACTATATCAACTGTGAACGTACTTTATAAATGTCATGCATCCAAACGCTTTTCTCTTCATCTGGTTGCTTTATCGATGATTTCAGAACAGATTTGATTTTTAGCCAATAAAATGCGTACATGAAACTTCGGATCTCGCACAAATTAAACGTTTATCGGTATACTATCCGTCCAAAAGATCAAGTGAGAAATATCACACAAACCAAACGACACCACTAAGCGAATATTACAAGCCGAGAAACTCTAAAAAACAAAGATTTTTATCAAAGAAATTGATGAATAAAGGATGATGACAAAGGACATGATCAAACGGTCAGCGACAAACTCGACAATAAGGATTGATGGTGGACACACTGACGACAATAGACGAGAGGAGGATAAAAGATGAGAGGAACATACGAACACCCGACGCTGCCATTCAGCCATGTGCGGACACTCATTGGGCGGTTTGGAATTTTCCATGGCGACGTCCACGCTTCTTCCGGGGAATCCGAACACTGACATCCAGAGTACCGAACTAACTCTCACTGGCCGGCGGTTCGGTATCACTACTTTGGCTTTCCACTTCGGCGGGATTCTTTTCCACATTCTCACCGGCACTGCTGGTATCACCGTCACTGCTGGTATCACCGTCTTCCCCGGATCCCATCTGACCACCCTGGTGCTTTGGCATATCGACCACAATCCCACGAGCTTCGCCCACCAAACGGATGAACCCGTCAGCTGCGACACACACTGCAAGATCACCAGCATATTTAATGTACAGTGCGGACAGAATGGGTTTGCTTTCTCTAGATTTACCAGCCGGATTTTTCTGCACTGAAAGTCCGTCAATAAAACCAGAAGCAACACGCTGCAAAACGTAGGATTCTGTCCAAATACTTTCAGCAGCAGGATTGTCATCGGTTGGTCCTGCGATATCGTCCTCAGTTGCAGCTGGTGCAGATTCCAGTTGTTTCTACAAAATAGACAGCGTAAAGCAGGGGTTGGTTATTTGCCCGATTTTGCCGTAAATTAACCGAATCGTTAGGATTACCTTACCTTTATGAAAAGGGCCTTAATAACGCCCAAGATGGGACAAGTGAGGTATGACTGGGTTCCGAGGCCGGTGTTGCCATCACGGTGAGACGCAAATGTGGTGTCGGTCTTAGCAATCAGCCGGTCCTTCATCTTCAAATAGTTCTCCTCTGATGCTCCGCTTAGTTTCATTATGATCACCTGGTTGTCTTTATAGAAGTCAACCAAGTGTTCGAGCGTAGCCTTGATACCGCCCGCCCAAGTCACACCCGCCTCCAACTTATCCTGTTAAGATCAACATAAATCAGTAACGAAGTATACTGTTAGCTCGACTTTAGTCGTCGGCGTCGCTTGATTACACAATGCGAAGTCGGCTTGTAGCTCGATCAGTCTGCAGTCGGTATGCTCGCAGTACTGCATATCACTGAAGGTGATACACGAAGGGGAACATTAAGTTACAAGCCGACTGCGCACATCGAGAATCAGTGCGCACCCAGACAGTTTCATGGTAAAACACGCACACTGGTGCACCAACAATAACTCCGTGCTTAATATATCATTGGCTCACCTTATTTCCCTTTTTATCCTCCGGAACCAAATGCCACCATACTACGTCAACAAATTTTTTAGCCGCAAGGTGCAACCACGCAGCCTTTCCTTCCCCCCACTTCTCGTAAATTTCCGGTGGCTGCAAAAAGTACACATAATTCAGTGCTGTTCTTCGAACTCCGCAGTTTTCGAACTCACAAACTCTGCGATACGGGACGGATCAGCTGTCATCATCGCGAACTCATGCTTGGCTAGCTCAGGTGGGAAATTGGCCACTTTTCGGCCCTTGTCGTAATTCTCGCAAGCTGTATTGAACTCTTTCTCACTGATCTGCCGTCCATGGGAGACTTTCAGAACCTTGGCATTGACAGCATCCTCCTTTTGCTTCTGCTCCAATTTGACAATTTTTTGGCGTTTAAGATCGATAGATTGCCAATTGTTTTGAAACGCGTTCTGCAAATTACACAAATGATTCACGTAGTAGGGAAACGGATGTGATACGCTACATGTTAAACGACAGCTGTACATAAACTAAACTCGAACAGCTCTACGGCGTAAATTCATTGATTCAGCCAGAAGGCCGGTTGAGCTGACCAGTACAAGCCATTTGTAGATGACGGAAGACTTATGAGTGATATAAAACATTTTAACGGTACGGGAACAAAACGGTACTCTTAACGCTATCCATGAAACAGTAGTACGCATTGGTCACACCCATACCGTCAACTTCCGATGCATGCCAGCGATTTCCAGTTCGACTTCCTTCTGAAGGTGATCCAGTTCAACTTGAGAGTCGTTCTGTTTTCCCGTGGCAATGTTGGTTTCGATTTGACGAACGCGATCGTCTGTAGCACCCATGCGCCCCTCCATATCATTCCGAAACACACGCTCGCGCTGGTACTGATCCGTGGTGTCCTTCTTCAGCTCCCCAAGCTCGTCACGAACTTTCACCACAGCGCCTGCAAACACCCCTGTTAGTAGGAGACAGCACTAGAGATGTAGTGAAACTAGTCACGGCGATGGTATGTTGCTAGAAAGACGCTTCTGGGCTGAATGCCACGGTGCAGATCATGCAACTTACCGACCGTATCCTCAGCAAGACAATCATGCTGGTCCTTCTGTTCGTCGCGCACTTTGGCTGTTTTAAGTTTACCCTTCCACTGCTCACGGTTGGCTTTCAGCTCCTTGGCATGCGCGTCCAAATCCTAAAATACCAAGCGTACATTGACTGATGTAGCGCGTAAAGCAATGAACCTGATGTACCGCCAGAAACATCCGGGGTGTACTTACGTTGAGATCAGACGGTGGAGGTTGTTCGGTGCGGACGCCTCGCGAAGTAGATGGCTTCTCTCCTGCCTTCTTCCCGCCGTTCTCTCCAGCGCCCCCTGGAAGCATACCGCGCTCCTTGCGTTCCCCAGGTAAGGGTTTAGAGGGATTCATTCTATGTAATGATGAACCACTGTTCAGGACTGGTGTCACTACACAAACAGACGGGGACAAATTAATGTCAGGAGAAAAATCAGGAGTAGGGAGATGTAGGAACGGAATTAACTGGACAATTACAGTCCAACGAGTTTTACGCACGTGTAGATGCGCTGACGATAAAAACCACAACATTCAAGCAGACTGGCGGTAAGCTAGCCAAGATTATCGTCAGTGAACACGTATCACCGATTATCTTGTTAATCGATCGGTCTGGTGCACGCAGTAAGATTTGACGGACGTATGCGCGCCGTACTACCGGTAGAATGAAAGGCAGCTAATTTTCCAAGTATCATGTATTCAAGTAAAGGAAAAAACCGCGCACACTTAAGCAGCGTGTTAGCCGATAAGATGCCGGTCATGCACATACGCAGAAGTGGCACCTAATTCACCTATGGTATCTGAATACCTCTGCCGCAAATTATCAAGGAGTACAACACAAGAATGATTATACCGGCGTTTCTTATTGAACTATGCCGTATTTCTGGATGCCGGCGCGTTGTACATTGTGCACATTAACAGAAGTTTAAATACTACAATCTTCTGGTGAATGAACCTATTGCAAACACCTGTCTGATTAGAATCGTTTGAGTTAAGTCTGCGGAATGGGACGTATGAGCGTCAGTTTTGCGTGGTGTCGTCATCACTTCCCGAGACAGTACGAACATAACGTTAGCTTTTTTGAGATAATTTAACCAGCACGAATGGGTGTGTGGCTCGGCCGTAGACCTCGCTCAATCGGTATATTACATCATGATCGGCGTAAACTGGCACTCTGGCAGTTGGTGTCACGCATCAACCGTAGTACCAAACTACGTTATTAAAACTTTTGGTGCGGTTGGATGCATATGACTTCGTAGTATGTATTAGGTCATGAACTACCAGTTCGCGCAAAATCTGGCCACAGACCACAGTACATCCGGTGCCAGGTGCAACGGTCTGTGTGCCAAGCATCGTCCGGGAAAGTGGAAGCATCGGCTAATGACACTTTCCACGGAAATTGCGGAGGAATGGTTACTACTGGCCCAGCTGTTTAGTGAAACCCCACTGATAGGTTCTGGCACCATTATATCAGTGTTGTGTCTGTTGTCTACTATGCTGGTCATTATGTCAT
>JAQGAU010001306.1:0-19997 GCA_034698045.1 Paramacrobiotus richtersi | reverse complement strand
CAAAGGAAAGGTTTAATGTAAAATCTGGCGGCAAAATGTCACGTCGAAGTGTTTAGTAACGGCAAAGGCGAAGTCGAAGTCAAAGTTGACAAGGCAAAGTAAACGGCAAAGGCAAAGTCAAAACGGCAAAGGCAAAGTTGGCCCAACCACCATCGGATGCTGCGCGCACAATCCGTTTTCGCGCTCATGTATATCGGTCTTTTGACCATCGAAGGCAATGCTTAACGTTGTTTTAAGAATTTCAGCCGCGCACACGCAAAATAGCCACCACAACCTACGGAAACTACAAGTCACTACAAGTTTTTGAAATTAGCAGGCTATATTGCAGCCGTTCATATATGATGATCGTTCTGAATTAGACCGATAGCATCTTACCGAAATTTAAAATGAATTTCAAAATATAAACCACTACCAGTGCCAGTACCAGCACCAGTACCAGTACCAGTACCAGTACCACTACCACTAGTAATACCATGAACTATAAGTACCCGCCACTTGGCATGTGCGGGTAGGTTAATCGTGCGTGGTAATGTTAGTCTGATTTTAGCCACTGTTCCGACGCGCGGTAGTTAGGATAAGTTTTGTAGTTCATTTTTTGAATTTTCATAGTGTCAGCATCTGTCTTGCGGGCGATTGGCAAATAAATACAATAAGGTCTTGAAATGGATGCATGCCACTTCGGGATAGGTTTTCTGCGCCGTATAAACCTCTGAATACTGTCTTCTTATGTGTTTCAGGACACACCTTTCACATGCGTAGTTTGGCAAATTATCCCTTCTTTGTCAGCGCCGCCGCAACGGAATTGAGTCGATCCATTTTTGTACCGGACGAAACCTCATCCTTTAGCCGCATGGCTATGCTGTGGAACAAACTTCCTTTATCCAAAGGACCTTTGACCGTTTTCAAGAGATGTCGTTCGACCGGCGACTTTTGTTCACTGGGTTTTTGTAAAGCGTTTTTAGAACACTTCGTTGACATAATTTTCTGTGTGACTCTCTGTTTGCTGATTTTTTTGGTATTCCATCATGTTCTTGCAGCGCGTTGGAGTCTTGTTGCGTTAGGGACCCGCAGCTCTGTTGCAGTATGACAATGAACATAAACCTACAAGGGGTGCTTCCCGGAGCAAACACGCCGATTCCAGATTTGTCTACATTTACTTCTAGTCTTCAAAAAGACTTCCTTTTCGAGACTAATCTTATCTGCGGAAATCAAGTTCACCCTAGTCAATAGCCCAAGCAAAGTTAAAAGTCGCCCGTAGTATAACATAAGGGCGCAATCGCTACCGCCCCCAAATGTCGTTGCTTACATGAAATACACTGAAGTTCGAAATCCAAACTGTGCAGGATACATTTACCATACTTTTCGTGCTAATACATTGTTCCGTTTGATTATAGTGTTTTCGGAAAAAAATTCATATTCGCGAACAAACTATCTTGCCAAAAATTACTTTGGCTACCATGGTATGCGTGCTGTAGTTTTCACCACAGATATTTTGAAACTGTGGTATTTTATCAGAAATACTGCAACCAAAAATGGAAGAGTGCGTTAACACAATACCGGCCTTTGTGTCGTCGGCTTATTCCGTGCAAGGTCTGTGCTCCGGGATCTTCCCTCCGGCCAGTGGGACAATCGCCGAGGCTGCGGTTACGTTGTGGACTGAACGATACAATTGTGAGCTCCCGGAAGAAGTCAATCGCAAGATACAGTCAGCGTGGGACGCACCAGTCATTGAGTTGAACTATTCGGAGGTTCGAATGTCTATGGCGGATAGTACGATAAGCAAGGCAGTGTTGCTGGCGGCATCTGAACGTGAATCCGGCGCATGGTTGAATGCACTACCGGCGGTATCACTGGGAAATTTCTTGATTGATGAGCAGCTACGGATTGGAATTGCTCTTCGGTTTGGGGCAAACACTGTGAGACCCCATAAATGCGAGAGCTGCAGTACAAGAGTGGATGAACTCGGACACCATGGTCTTTCCTGTGCAACCAACAAAGGAACTTGGCCACGTCATTGCGAAATGAACAAAATTGTGGAAACAGCGTTCAAGTCAGCAGGATATCCGTGTTAGTTAGAGCCCAACGGTCTGACCAGAAATGATGGAAAAAGACCGGATGGGGGAACTTTGGTGCCGGTTATTAACGGCCGGTACATTGTCTGGGATGCCACGTGTTCGTGTACAGTTGCGTCTTCGTATGTGGAACACTCAGGAAAAAAAGCGGGATGGGCAGCGCAGCGTGCAGATGCCCGGAAGAGATTACACTACACCTCACTGTCAAACCAGTACAAATTCTATCCTGTCGCTTGTGAAACCCTGGGTGTGTTTACTGAATCGACGAAGGAGCTGTTTAAATTTTTAGGTCGTAAACTTTTCGAGAAATCGGGTGACCCACGCTCTGGATCATTTTTAAAACAACGTTTTTCTGTTACTATTGTTAAAGGGAATGCCGCCGCAGTTTTGGGCGCATTGCCAAATGTTAAGGCGCGTGTGAATGAGCGAGATGAGATTTGATGTTTTAATAATTAGCGTTTCAAAAACCGTAGAATGTCTTGTGCGCCAGCGATGTCATTGTGAAAGGAATAAATAGTTATATCGTTAACACAAAATCTGTGATAAATGCATCCTGCATTTTTTTTGCTGTCAAGGTTCAGTGTATTTCATGTAAGGAACGACATCTTTGGGCGGTAGCGTGTGCGCCCGTATGTTATACTATGGGCGATTTTGAACTTTGTTTGGGCTTTTTGCAATACGTAACTTGAGTTCCGCAGATAAGATCAGTCTTAAAAAGGAAGTCTTCTAGTAGACTAAATGTTAGTGTCGTCAAATCTGGAATCGGCGGGTTTGCTCCGGGAAGCACCCCTCGCTAGTATTGTGCAAGACACGCAGATAGGCAGAAGATTTTTTACGCCATCTTGGGCGTCAGTTGCGCGTTGTTAAAGAAGACCCACGGGCGTCTTCGTTTTTATACAGGGTGTTAGCATTGAACGGCAGATGGGAAACGCTTTGTGTGTAATGGGTACTTTTGGGCATACTGGCGGTTAGTTTTATTAAGACGTCTGGGGTTGACAAATAAGTGGACAGCTAAGAAAATAAAAAGTGTATACACGGCAGAAGATACTGTACTGTTATTGTGTAATCAGCATTCTGCATACGATGGCTTTACAAAGAGCGGTAAAGACGGTAACAATGGCTCGACATCTTTTCAGTTTCACGGAACTGAATACGCAGGAGTATGCATTGAGGATGTGTGTACAGATATCTGCATTTGACGCTTGATCACCGATTAGAAGCAGGAAGCGTCCTCACGGTTGGTGCGATCGGAATGACGGCATTTATCGTTTGAAGCAATTTTATACGAAAAGATAAATCAGTTTTAATCAGCATCGATTCAAAGTTCAGAAGCATAGCATTGAAGCAGACTTCGTTATGAACATGAACATTCGCTTCTGAAACGGGAAAGCGGTATTCGTGCTATGTTTGCAAAACGGATATGGAAGTTCTAGAGTCAGCTAAACGCGACGGACTTGATGAATTTCTGGAGCACATAATAAGCAGGCATAGGGTTGTGCTGTTTTGTTTGAACAACATTTTGCGACTCGTACAGTGCATTCTGGCAAGCGGTTTCAACGAAGAAAGTTATGAGAACGCGTCGATATCGACGCGTTTGTGGGAATGCGTGCACCTGGTGCACTGCACCAAGACCCGAAATTCTTACCTGACAAACCACTTACCACATAGCTTGCATTTTTTCGGACCTGTGGTCCACAAGCAAGTAAACTCAACCAAACTGCTTGTCTTTCCCAGCAAAAAAAATTATGTGTCGTTCCCACTTCTGAAATCAGCTACACTGCCAACGTGATCTATGCAAAGCGTGGTTGTTGACGCATAAAGAATCACTCCAGTAGGTTGCACGCGTAATAGAGATTTCACGCGTCGAAGCGCACCTATTTCAGAAGCGAGAATCATAATTGTCTGAAACCAGTAGTACACAAATGTGCAGAAGGTAATAATTATTATTTAAGCAGTGCGAGACCTTGCTGTGTAGACTTTATAAGCCGCATTGCGAATTATCCGCACTGGTACAGTTGTCGTTCTTTCCACACAGTGCGTTAAACTGTCATACAGGACGATTTGTTCTTCAATATACTCCGACCGCGCTCGGGTAATACTCGTGATCTACAGTGGATCACAACCAGAACAGTGCGATATCTGCCAAAAGAATTGTAATGTTATATGCACCGCTCATAGCTGCTGTAATTGCTTTTATCATGCCAGTGTGTGTACAAATCTATTAAATTCTCTTGTACCCTTCGATTAACTTTTGGAAATATCACTTCGTATGGATGTATGTTAATCCCGAAGTACCACTTTTCCCAGTTGGGATCATTGTAGGAACAATTCAAAGGCTGTTCATCCGTTCGAAAAGCATTCATCATGACATCTACCATGTAGCCAGCCTCTATGACAGCGGTGGTTATGCGTAACTCCCCGTTTGAAATTGCGTCCTGATGGCTGTCGAAGCAGTGTAGTTCCGGTAAAATAATTTCTAATCCTGCTCTGTCTGTAACTAATAGCATTGACTGTATGTGGCGGGACGGTATGCAGTTAAACGTTGTGCCCGCTAGTTTTACTTCGCTCGTTAGTAAAGAGAAGAACAAGTCGCTCCAGCAATCTTTAGACCAGAGTGGTAGAAATGGTCCACGCACGCTCCCATTCATCAGGATGAAACGTGTGTAGTTTTTGTATATGTTGTCATTCTCTAGCACCTCCTTGTAAGCCCCCAGGTCTTGGCACGTGTTATTGCGGTGAATTACTTTGACGTTCTGCTTGACCGGGATCGGTAATAGATAACTTTGGCTTGCTTCGCCTTGAATAATAAACAAGAAGTCCGCGCGACCGTGAAGAGCATGGGAAACGAAAAACTCCAGGTTGACTTTGGAAATGTTGGTTTCTTTTAGGACAAGCACGATGAGATCTTCGCTTCTGGTCACTGGAAGTGGCGATCCGGATGCAGGATCGAGCGCATAGAATCTCTGACGCATCACAAATTTCCCCGATTGAAATGCGAAAATTATCGCGCCATCGCATTTCAAAAAAATAAGTACCATAATCGAGACCAGCGTTAGCAATAAGGAAAAGATTACCACCTGTTTGGCATTGTGGGTCGTGCGCGTTAGGGTTTCTTTTGTTAAAGTGGCCATCTAGCAGTCTATCACATCGTTGGATTAAACCTGCGCATGGGCGGTCATTAATATGAATGCACAAGGTTGCAGATCTCCTTCAGGAATCTTAGGTCCGATACACGGCAGATAAAACTGAAGCCTATGCCGTTGCTCGAGGACTACTTCAGGGACCGCTAAACACGTTTCCGTTAATGTAATCGACTCTATGGCTTTGTGCTCATGATAGCGGATGCATTGTCGTTTTTCTCTCTAGATTGGCACATCTTAGCCTGCGGCTATCCGCAGTCACCGCATCCTGCTGGCATGTTGTTCTGGGCATTACGCATGTCCAAGTGAGATTGCATTATTACGATGGTTGCTTCTGTGCCATAAGCGCTTTTTGTGACGCAAGGCTTATTTATGTTACAGGGTTTAATACCCAGCACAAGTGTACAAATCTATATCTACCTACGAGGCTATCGATTTTTTCAAGTGGATGTGAAAAATTTCGTGTGCTGGGAAACCCCACGGGCATGCAGACCCCTGGTGGTAATTCGACAGTGCCAGTGGAATCTCAGACCCTTTCCCCCCAACTGGATACGTACCTCTCCGGGGTCCGTCGAAATTAGAGGGGTCGGTCGGTTCGGTCTGAGACTCCGATTCACGTTGATAATACATATACATGGCAGCCCACTCAAGTCTGGAACTGTCGAAGTAACGGAGTTTGGAGCAATGTCTGTAACTATTTCAATAGAAAAAATTTGGATATTGTGATTATGATTCCGTTACAAGGCCAGAAGCCCGTTTGCTGCTGCCGTTGACAATGCTAGCACGGGAGGTGCTGAACAATCAAACAATAAGAAAGCAACTCAGACGTTTCAAATGCAATCAGAAAAGAGTAATTAAACCAGAAAGGTATTGTGTGCTGCATGCCGTTTGGACGACTGTGAAGGGATTTTATGGGAAATTCTCTTGTGATACAAAATTTTCTGTAATGGCATCGTCAGGTAGTTTTTGGCAGTCTTCGTTGACACTGTTATAGCCGTCCGGTTGTTGTTCCGCAAGCAATGCGGCTTGATGGAGGTTTCGAGGGCGCTGCTGAATTTAGCAGAATCAATTAGTGAGGTTTTTGTTTGGGCATAGTGTGCCGAAACTTCTCGCGGCACTTTTCTACTTCGAGCGCACATTCCGTAAATAGATAATTTGTTTGGCAGTCGCTCAGAAATGATGACCACACAATAAAAATTCCAAGCATGGAAATAATGCGCGGTAATAATGTTAGTTTGATTTTGGCTACTGTTCCTTTACGTGATAACTGGGATAAATTTTCTGTTTGATCTTTGGAATTTTTATTGTGTAGGAACTGCGTGCACTCCGTCACAAGACTCACACCGATGGCAAGGTTTCGGCACCACTTGGCGTTGCACTCATTCTTGGGCGTATAGATGATTTAACAGTTCTCACTGCTTAGGACGGTTGGCTTCACACAACACGTTTACTTTCCACCAGGGATTGCACCTCTAAGGTTTGCAAAACCTTTAGCCTTTGAACGATACAGTAAAACCTCCGGATACCATACACCCTCCGTTCTGCCCGTTCTGTATGTAATTCAGAGATGTATTTTATAAAGAAAATGCCCCCTCCAGGGACAGTAAATACTTACTGAGGGGCTGCATTCAGAGGACCTGTAAATACAACCTTTACGCTGATTATGAAGCATGCGGATGCCGCATATTGCGCGCACATGTCGGTTTTGTTAAAATACTGATAAGAAGTAGTAAATGTTCTGCTGTACGTACTGTAAAATCAAAGGATAACGGTGTACTTGTGCCACCACCTGGCGGGCATTCGGTAGATGCACTTCGCACATACTTTGGCTGATTTGGCTGGCTGGCGGATTAATTTAGATCCGACCAGCCAGCGGGGATTTCTGGGATTTACTTCTTCTTTCAGTACCTTTCCTTGGAAAAAATGATACCATTACACGCGTAAAATTTTTCTCTATCGTTTGATGTATGGAAGGCTAACGCTGCACTAAAGAAACGATGCCTCATCCCAAAACCAACAACGTGGCGTTTCACCATCTGAATGTGCAGGGTCTTTCGTATGATAAACTTGACCTACTTTCTGATTATCTCTGTTCTGATGACGACGTTTCGAAAATCCTTGGAATTACGGAAAGCCATTTATCTGCTTATGATCCTAGCCAATTATATACAGTTCCAGGATATGTTACGTTCAGGTGCGATCGCACGCACGTCCAGGGGAAGGCACGGGGTGGTGGGATTATCTGCTATATATTTTCTCGCATATAACTGCTGTTCGTATTGAAAATGCTTTTCAGTCGAAGGGATTCGAATCTATGTGGTTAAAACTATCTGTTTCGAAACGGAAAATTGTTATCGGAATTGTTTATCGTCAACCTGATTCATGTGCAGCGGAAACAAGGGCATTATTTGAGCATCTTCGTGAAGTACTTTTGAAGTACCCAGGTAGCGATCAGATAGTAATGGGTGATTTTAACATCGACGTTTCGATCGGATCAGTTAGTCTATATTTAAATCAGTATGTGGAGTTTGTTAACGATTTTTCTCTTGAAAATAAGGTGGTCGGATACACTCGAATTGCTCAGCGTTTGAAAAAATCTGATAATACCATTATGTATAGCTCCACTAAAATTGATCATATTTTATGCCGTCCAAAAAGTTCGTACCTATCATGCGAAGCTAGCGATGTGTCATTCTCAGATCATCGTATGTGCAAAACGGTATCAGCATTTTCATGCAGAAAACCGACGCATAAAACGATTTTTTATCGTAACTGGAAGGAGACAACCGATGCAGTTTTCGTACAGCAGATTTCTGAAATTACCAAAGATTATGTGAATTACGTTGATTACGTCGATGTTGATGCAGAAGTTTCTCGATTTGTTTTTGGTTTGGTTGAAATTGTTGATAAGTGCTATCCTGTAGGGTCGAAAAGAGCATCTCAGAAAGAAGCACCGTGGATGAATAATTATATCAAAAATTTAATCGCGGAGAAAGATCTGGCGTACAAACGTAAAAAAGCGTCAAAGAACACCTCGGAATACGAAGAGAACAACAGACGCTTAAAACGTTTAAAACGCGATGTTACGGGTGCTATTCGCGAATCCAAAAGAAATTATTTCGAAAAAAACAAAAAAAATTCCACAGTAGTTTGGAGAGAACTAAATCGTCTGTTAAACAGAACCAGCAGTACTGATCATCAGTTTGACGTGAATTCTTTGAACAACGATTTTGCTAAAATGGGAGAGCATGGGGAACAACATCCGCCAGCTGTAATCCCAGAGGAGAGCAATGAAACATTGTTTGAATTCCAGCAAGTAACGGCAGAAGTCATCTCGAAAATTTTAAATGACATGTTACGTAAACGGAAATCCGCAGGAACGTACGGAATACCGCATAAACTGCTGTGTTTAATTTATCCGCTGCTAGTTGTGCCATTGTGCCATCTTGTAAACCAGTATTTTTCGAAGAACTTGTATCCAAGCGTTTTTGAAAGAGCCGATTTTATTGCACTGCCAAAATGTGCAAATGCACAGTCAGTGATGAACGGCGACCAGTAACACTCCCCAGTAATTTGGCGAAAGTTTGGGAGAAACAAATGCACAGTCAGTGAATGAACGGCGACCAGTAACACTCCCCAGTAATTTGGCGAAAGTTTGGGAGAAAGCCGGCCAGATATCGTTTGTCGGCCATTTGAAAGAACGCAAAATTTTGTCGGCTAACCAATCTGGGTTTCGTAACGGACATTCGTGTGAGACGTTGCTACTTAAAGTGACAGAAGACTGGAAAAAGGCTATTGATCAGAAGAAATATATCGCTCTGATATCTCTCGATCTTAAAAGCGCATTTCCTTCCGTTTGTCATAAAATACTGCTCGAAAAGCTGCGAAATATTGGAGTAAAGAAATCAGCTCTCGAGTGGTTTCATTCCTACCTCACTGGCCGCATGCAGAGAGTACGTAACGGCCGTCATGTGTCGCATTGGGCACCTGTTAACACAGGTGTACCACAGGGATCTGTCTTAGGGCCGATTTTATTTACGGTTTATTTGAACGATTTCCTGAAACTGGATACTCCGGATGTACAGTTCGAAAGTTTTGCTGACGACACCATCGGATATGCGATTGCGCAGACGAAAGTGGAAGCGGCTGAAAAACTGACAAAAGTGCTTCCAAGTGCGTGTGCTTGGCTAAAATCAAATCGACTTGAACTCAATGAAAAGTAGTCAAAGTTGATGTTCACAAGTTCATGCCGCAGTAAGGAAAAGAACGTGCCGATTATGCTGAATGGTCATGAGATTTAAACCGGAAGCTACTGTGAAACATCTCGGAGTGATAATTGATGAGCATTTAAAGTGGACCGATCATGTGAAAAAGGTCCAGAAAAGTGCTAATCATGGGATCGCTCTAATTAATCGAGCAAAGGATGTACTTCCAATAGCCCAACGTATAGGACTTTACCCCGCGTTTGTCCAGTCGCATCTGGACTACTGTGCGCCCGTGTGGAGCACCGCGTCTGTGTCCTTACAGGGTAAATTGGTTGCCACACAGCGGCATGCGGTTCGTGCAATATCGGATTACGTTTCGGTTTCAACCACGGATTTGATGAAGAAATACCGAATTTCGCCACTGAAGGAACGATGGAAGCATCTGGAAGCCATTTGGCTGTACAAGATCAAGCATGCGGAACGGTTCCAGATGCCGGTCTACCTCACCGAAATGATAGTGCTGGAAAAGTCCATGAAGCCGTACGCTCTCCGAAACAGCGATAGGACCGTAAACAGGACCAACGCCAACACAAAGACGGGAGAGGGCACCTTGGCTATGCGGCTAAAGAAAATCCTCGATCAAATGGAACGCAGTGCAGATAAAATTCTCGAAATTAGGACGTTGGCGCATTTCCGGAAAGCATTGTTCAGTGTTACACTAGAATGAATGTACCTGGTCATTCATTTACTTTTTATTTCTGTTATTTTATGAGGTTTACTGTCTTGGATTTTGAGCCAGGTTTAAATTCCCGTGTCATTAATGTTACCAATGGCAGGAAACGGGTTACCTGCCTTGTCGTGCAATAACAATAACAATAACTCATGCGCATAACATTCAAGGCATGTTTTGTTGTTACTACTCACGATGCACTCCACTGTCGGCAACTGTCGTGGCTGTCGGCTATATAGATCTATGTGTCTCTACTGTCGCCACTGTCGTGGCTGTCGGTCACATAGACCTATGTGTCCCTTACCGTCGGCACTGTCGTGGATGTCGGCCATATAGGTCCATGTGTCCCTCACTGTCGCCACTGTTGTTGCTGTCTGAAGCGTCTTTCCGGCCGCGAATGGAGTCGGCTCAGGCGAGAGTAGATAGCCCACTTTATTGAGAACTGGGGACCGTTGCCCAGACCGGCCACTAGTAGGATGCACTCCGTGTGTCGGAGAAACCGTAGCGTCCACTGGGTCAGGGGCTGTCACTATGATATTGGACAGCGCAGTTCTCGTCCTCCTTCTTTAACAACCAGGCCGAGAGACGCGCAGCCCCCACCGGCTTCAGGCGGGGGCGGTTCTTTTTTTATCATCAATACTGTTATTGTTTCTGTATTCATATTATTTATGCTGCATGCCATCACCCATCGGTGCAGTCCGTATTATTTATGCGTTTTTATGAAAATTGTTTATAGAAGCTTTTAAAAGTGCAGATCTGTTCACCGGAAGTCAGGTTATGCTCAATACAGCGAAATCAAATCCGAGAATTCAGTATAACATATTATCGCCACTAGGTTTATTAGAAATTGTTCTTGCAGCTAGCCGACATTTTGTCGTAATTTTCAATAGTTGTTTCTAATTTTATATATACATTTCAACGTCACCCTGGGCAAGAAAAAACAGAGCTAGTTCACATCAGAATTATTGCACGGTTGAACTAACTGCACCATAATGTGTAATCGATATAACTGGAACTTTTTAATGGCTGCCACGCTAGTGCAATTTTTATATTTTCTAATCATACAGCTTTGTAAAGTCTATTGTGATATCAGTTTAACATTTTTTCTCTATTACTTTTTATTATTGTGGAGTATATTATGTAATCATGTCATTATCATTAGGTTTCAATATAATCTTTAGTGTTGCGTTTTGTTTTTTAAGTATGTTCTTTTTATTGTCAGACTTAACATATTTCATATTGTAAGTTTTTGTTTTTTAAATATTATTGTAGTATTATTGATTTTTAAGTTTGATAATCGTATTACGTGCTTGGTAAATTATAGCAACCAGTTACAAGCTGTAAGTTCTATTTTTTGTTACATTTGTGGCAGTAAATTATTTAGATTATTTTTCGATGTTTTCGTTTTTAACTGGCTCAAATGTACGGTGTGTTCACGTTTTCGCACGCTGTTTTGCAATCTAGTGTCATTCTGTGTGCGGTCTGTTTCTGGAGTCTGGTGGGAGTTGCTGGGGTAACATAATAGCAAATAGCGCTGCGTCAAGCGAAAGCGCGGCGTAGACTGGGTGCGGAAATGAAGTTGCAAAAATACAATAAACTTTACAGCTCTTCAACGGATTGCGGCAATGTTGTGAACTGTAGCTTCTTCGATAGAACAGGGTATCGTGCTTTCCGACAACATGGCTTTCGTGCAATGGACCAACCTGGCACTCGCAAACGATTATTTTCTTTTAATGAGACAGCAAGCAGTTCTGTCCTTCGTTTTTTATGAAGCTGCTGTTGCCCTGAGAGCCGAACTAACCAACAAGTGTATAAAGGTTAATTAGTAGATCAGCATCAAATCTAATCGAGAAAAAAAAAGAAAACGGCTCTTGAATAAATAAGCATATACGTGCGGCTCGCGTAAACTTGCAAGAAATAAGTGAATTCTAACTTAGAAATCCGATTATTTATTGCGTTTAATTGTTCACAAGTCTTCGTAAAGTTACAATAATCTGAAGGAGGCAGCGTCTAGAGCCAGCGCCACGACGAAATCATGACCAGGAAGACCGAACAATTCAGGACAGCAGAACAAATACACAGTGAAAGCTTCTTACCTGTGTGAAGGAACAAGGCACGGTAAGAACGAATGGAAGTTTAAGGGCATGGTATAAAACATGGCAACGCCATCTGGCAACGGCAACGCATTTCTGGCAATGCCAGCGTTAAAACCTGGCATTGCCACAATATAACTTGGCATTACCATTTTAAAGTGCCAACTTAGCTAATTAGGCAGAATCTGCCAGAATCAGACTGCATGACAAAGTATACACAAGATGTAGGCAGTAATAATAATCCACTGAATCAGCGCGTAATACAGTGATTCATAATCTCCCCCTTGCCAGTACTAGTCTGACTATGGTTATGTTCATGGCGCTGTGAGTCCAGCATATCAAGATAAGCTTGGTGGAGTAGTTGGGACATTACTAATGACTTGAATAGAAATAGGGCATATGCCATCACTAATTGTCAAAATATGACTCCGAATTTTTGAAATAGACCGGTGTGCGCCGTCTCATGTAACGCGCTTGCCGTTCCACGGAACTCCTAAATACTGAAAGCTTTTGCTGCCCGGTAATCGGTATCAATTCGCAAATAGCAATAGTCTGGAGTTTAAATTAAACTTCATAGGTTCAGATTTTGACTCGAAGCATATAAAGCTGTCTGGTGTGCGCTTTTGGTATTAGTGAATCTTCGTAACGCTTCGTCGCTCGCTGCAGTTATTAAGAATATGTGCTATATCGAGATATCAAACATATATGTATGTACACATATCTCGTACCAGTACTAGTTTCTCTAACCAAACTTCGCTCCGGGACAACGAGAGGCTCCCAAACCAAACAAGCTCTACCTGAATAAATTAGATTATCAGATGCATCGATCAAAACGGTTGCACAGGAGACTGGATTTCGAAAAAAAAAACACGGACAGTACAAAGCAGAAGCAAATTACATTTTCAATCACTACAGATAGATAACACATACTTACGTTATCATACTGTGTAACAAGTTTGTAAGTAAGAGAAGCGGATTGCTAACAACCGTACACATATAAACAGCCGTTGTTGTGATCGGATGTACACAATGAGAAATTGATGCAAGCAGAAATATGTACAAGAATACAAAACTGAGAAACCTCAACTGAAGGTTAACACTGCCCTTGCTTTTATTGGTTTTGTTTTTTGTTGGATTTTGCCTGTTATTTTTGCACAAAAGGCGTTAACAAAAACTTTTAGAATTTGGACTGCCGGTCCTGGAATATTATAAAAAAAGCAGCCTGGCATTTCCGGACGAGATACTGTCGAAATCTGGAAATATTTCTCATAGCAGGATACCGAAAAGTAACCAGACAAGAACTAGCGAAGAAAGACAAATATGTGAACGAAAGTCTTATAGAAACAGATTTCACAACCGACCATCACGGGAAGTACAATAAAAAATAAGGAAATTGAAATTTGCACGTCAACATTAAGCGCCACCACAAAATTTCAAAGAAAACAATCACGCAGAAATGGACAGCTGCTTAAAGTAATGGACTGCACGGAACTGGAATGCACAGTTGGAAGCTGCAGACCTATCGAACAAACCGAGCATAAGCCCGTCACTAGAACTCGATGAGGTGCTGAAATATTACGAAACGTTACCGGTTGTCTGTTACATATCTATGGTTTTCGAATCACTCAAAGGTAGCAGATTAACCGACCCCAGCCGAATCCCTAGTTGGTCTGTAATTCCGTAAAGCGATATCGATCCAGCATCCACTGGTAATGCCAACGGTTAGTCTGTGACCTTTTTGCACGAAATCACTAGTACATTTTTGATAAGTACTGAAAATATCCTATGTCCGTTTATGCAAAGGTAACTGCGTATCCAAAGGGACACCTAATGATGCAATCATGCAGACCAGAACAAAAGCCGAAAAACAGTTGCGCCTATCGTTCGTTTACATCGGCAAGCATGCCGCTAGTGTAAACAGAAATTGAATGTAAACTGTAGGTTCCGGTCAAGCAGTCAGAGTTCCACATTTCAAGCATGAATTAGCCACCACGGCAGTGCCTCGAAAATCGCATTATTGGCCATGAAACTCGAATAAATCTGGGTGGATCAAACAATATTCACTGCTTCAGTAGATCATTGCAGTGGCGAACGAAACCGAAGGGAAAACGGCCGCAAAAACAATACTGGATGTATGATCCAACGCTCGTAGCCACCGATCACTAAATGTAAGCTTAAGCTTTTGCCGGATAGCATCGGCTTCGTCATTTTTACCTGCCCACAAGAGTTACTTAACCATTTTTGCATTAGACATCTTTTCCGGGTAATACCACATGACCAATCTTATCCAGGAAGTTCTTTGTGAACGCTGCGATTAAACCTACAAGTAAAAGCCAATAAAAAGATCGCCGTAGAGCGCAATGCTAAGCTTGCACATAAACAGATCGAAAATTTTCGTGAAGTGCCCATCGAACCGATTCACTTCGTTTTTTTTCATTAACTGCGCAAGGCTATGAAAGCCGTTACCAAAAATTACCAAATTTTTCCGTCAAGACCGAACGTTTCTAAACAGCTCTGGACAAAACCCTGACGTAGGCCGTAAATGGGTTGTGGCTTTGTTAGTCAGATGGTCGCATAAAACCACAAACAGCACACGGCCCAAGTCAGGTCGCTTCCGTTAGAAGTTTGCGAGGCAGCCTCGTGGCTGGCTTCCCGCTAAAAAAATTATTTCTAACTATTGTTAGCCTTCCGTAGAGAGGCTGCCTTGTTTAACTTCGGAAGCAACACCACTTGGGCGTTGTGCTTGTTGTAGTTTTATGCGATCATCTGACTAACGCAGCCATAACCCATTTACGGCATACGTCAGCGTTTTGTCCAGAGCCGTTCAGAAACCTTCGGTCCCGACAGAAAAATTTGGTAATTTTTGGGAACAGCACTCATAGCCGTGCGCCGTTAATGGAAAAGAAACGAAGTGAATCGGTTCGATGGGCACTTCACGAAAATCCCCGGTCTGTTTATGTGCAAGCTTAGCATTGCGCTCTACGGCGATCTTTTCATTGGTTTTTACTCGTAGTCTTCAGAGAATTTTATGGCACTCGGGCACAAGCTTCCACATAAAGCCGGCTATTAACTGGGATCCGGCAAAAGTAGTGTCTCAGGTAAAATTGATCATCTGATGGGAGCCAACATTAGCTGCCAGGGTAAACCGATTATCTGCCGAGCGGATGACCCCAGGTGAGTGTTGCTTGACCAATCTCTGGAATAGGCATTTCCGTGCGCACTATTAACATTGTTCGCTATTTGATGAGAAATGTAGCTAAGAAGCAAAATGAAACCATAAATCATTTTCCTTCTCAAGGTCACCTGTATCCTGAGAAAGCCGAATTTGGATTGCAATGAAAAAGCAGATGCAAAGATCTGAACTACCCAAATCCAAATTCAGTTCGGTGTCGTTATTTTTCGTGAACAAAGATGCCTCACGAATGTACAGAAATGCTTAAAAAATATATTTCGGTGCATATGAAAACAGTCAATTATAAAAGCTTCAGTCTCACTAACTCGCAGCGGTGACAGTGTTCTACTCAAGAGTTCTAATGTGAACAGAATCGAATCCTGAATATTTTACTGAATTAACAGCCATGACGAATGCCGGAGAGAAAGAATTTGTTCAGCACGTTCAAAATTCAAATAGAAGATCAAGAATATTGTAAAGAGACCGGACGTACAGTATCAAAGTAACTGAAAGGTACAGACAAGAGTAAACCGCACGAATATTGCTGGCCGGAAGCAAGAAGTAGCATTAATACTAACATGCTGACTAAAGAAACAAAACTGTTCAGGTTTGATTCGCTCAGAAACGTTTGAAAACGTCAATACGTTTATTAACATCTGATAAATTATTCGAACACAAACGACATCCGAAAAGAAATTCACATATGGTTTTCGCCAAAAGGAAACTTCAAACGAAATGCAAAACGATACCGCGACCAATACCAGAAAAAAAATTTAAGAGCAAAATAAACAGAAAGCCCCAGGCGGAATAAGATGTCTGACCTCCCGTTCGCAGCCACCGATTCACCTGGAAACGCTTTCTAACCGGGAAAACCGTCTAAAAAGCAAAACTTTGCCCATCCGAAGAATTTGTCGCATAAGAGTTCTCAGGCGGTCATTTTCGTGGTAAACTCGATTTCGTCCGGGCATATTTTTCTGACTCAGTTGATTGTAAGTCGCACACAATTAATACGGATCGAGTTAGTTCTATTATTCAGCACAGCGTACTGATCATTCGGTGACCAGTACGCGGTAAACGGAATCAATCAGCCGAGAACTTGATGGCCGTTGGTCGGTATTCAACATTTATCTTTCAGGAATTCAAACTGAATACGCACCAAACAGACGGAAACAGATCCCAAGAGAAAAATGCTTGGAATAAGTTTGGCGCGCTCATACATCTGCGTGTGCGCACACAGAAAATCTGTTGCTGGGCGTTCATCCTTTTCGGCCTGTATGATCTGTTTTGCACGAAAGAGAGAAGGATGAAACTAGTATGTCATCAGTAGTTTATGGGGTTACATGTACGCCACCTTCGAGTCGAATCTAACAACCACCTTCCAGTCGAATCTGACCAACACCTTCGAGTCGGATTTTAATTCCAATTAAAATATCAATTTTTCATTCTGTACTGCTGCTGACATGCGGCACACACACGCGCTAACGTAAGATGCGCACAAACTACCGTACGATGACTTCATTCCATCCTGGCAAACAGCCCACTCTAAAAGTATGACGATAACGTCATGCAGCACATAACAAGCTGAGACGCGAACAGATGGTAATGGTGCATACCTGCTCGTGCCTCAGCACGCCACGTGGCTGACAACAGCCCGCTCTTTTTTCTCTATGCACACGGAACACTGCAATGACATCATTGCTCTACAACTGTTGGCTACTCTGTAACATAGCTTTCACCGAAACGTACACGTGTAAAGTCGTAGTCAGAAAACAAAACCAACTGTTGAAAAAGAGTGCTACGTAACTGCGACATAGCTCCCTTATCCCGAAAAACAGCTCGCACCGTTGCCTCCAGTGTGGGCTTGGTCTGTCCGTTGAGCGCCTCCAGAATCTTCCCCATCATGTGACCCTCCAAGTCCATTGGCATTGCTGACTTTGGTGGATTCAGGAAGATGGTGAACCGTCCCAAGAACCCGCTGATATCCAGAGTGTTGACTGCGCGTAAGCAAGCCGTGTTGAAGCGGAAACGGTGCAACGCAGACCCTTGACAGCTTTCACCCAGGAAACGATCGACCTGTAAGTAACCACGTTCACAAATGATAGTAGTAGGCGAGTTTTTTAGAGAGCGTACCAGAATCCGGGATTCAGAAGTAACTAAAAATTTAGCAGCACCGATATAGAACACAAACTAAACAGGAGCAGCTTCGGGAATACTGATAACAGGTACATCAACATGATTAACATCTGTGACCTTTGCTGGCTGCTGTAAAAGAACTTCCAACTCAAGGAGAAGCTGATCAACTTCTGCTGCTGCCATCCTGCTGCAGAAAAAGTTGAAAATGATTGTAGACTTCGAATTCGCAGGAGACGCATCCCGACAAAAAACACATTTCAGTTCCCCTGTGGGCGTTTTGGTTCTGCGTTCCAAAGCATATGATTGGTGGAACCACATCATATGCGCGTGTCCAAATTGTGATATGATATCATCGCACAGTTTGTCCTAGTCTGCACACGGTACCAACGTATGAAAAACACGTTTTCGTTTTTCTGTGGGCGTTTAGACTTCGTGTTTTATAGCACATGATTGGTGAAACCATATCTTGTGGGTGTGGTCAGATCATAAAATGATATCGTAATGATATCATCGCTACCACTGGCGTCATACAAATTGTAAAGTTTGCTTCCTGCACACGGCACGCACATATGACATCATTCTTAAATTAGCAAAAAAAGTGGTCGCGGGCGCTTCTCGAACCTGGGACGTTCTGTGAATTGTACTTACCTGTATGTTTAGTGGACCACACCCACTCCCAATTTTGTACATTTGAAACACGTAAGTAGTAGTCACGTCTGTATATCCCTAACTCAATCATGTTTGGACATGTTTTCCCGATGACCGTATCCGGCCGCCGGCAAATCATGTTCAAACATGAATTACAACTGACGTCATAATGTTCGGTTGTACCGTCCATCTATCCCTATTTGAATCATGTTTTTACATACGGCAGACACGCCGACCGTCATTCGTGTTTGAGCATGTTTTATGTAAGCGAGTCTCTAGTTCGTGTTTAAACATGTGTCCATATTGATTCACGCTACCAGACGCTGACGTAAGAACAACTGCTGGACTTTAATTCTTATTCCCCTCTGGTTCAGTCAACACGCCGATATCATCATCCGAATCTACATGCTTCACAGGAGAACTACGAGGACGCACAGTCACACGTCTTACAGTACTACAGAAAACCTGTTCTACCTTGTGGAAATCGACTGGCTGAGAAGTACAGTTACATGTACTGCTTCCAAAAAGAAGTCTACCGATAGCATCTTGTCTGATCACACATTCACAAATATAGATGGGAAGATCTGTCTGTACGGCGTTTTCCACAACCTCGGCCACCTCAGCTGCGGATATGATTCTGGGATCCACGCCGACTTTATCCGGAGACAGAATGGCAACTGAACGATGGTTTGGTTCCTTGACGATCCGCAAATAGTACTCAGCTACAATAGCAATAAAGCATTAGCGGTTGTTTGTCCCAGACAGTTCTTCTGCTTACCGTTCGAAGTATCCACATAATGAGCTGCATAGTCTCGTGCGAAACTAGGATACGGTGTTCCGCACGTAGGCATCGGTCCATCAATCGAGCATTCCCCGGCGCGATAAACAAGTCGCCAGTGACAGAATCCAGGAAAGGTTTTCCGGGCCGCCATGGCTTGTGTTGAGTTTGCGAGTATGTCTGGCTATCTAACGCGCTGCTGCTGCCGAACGAGAAGACTGAGTTGGATGATTGTCGATCGCAAGAAGAGAGTCGAAACAGTCGTTCACGTAATGATTTAGGGGCGTGGTTAGCTTATATTTTCTGGGCGTAGTCAAGGCTGACGTCATGTGTCATATGGAATACTAATCAATTAATTCACCAGATAAAAATGAATCGGTAATGAGGACAACGACAACAGCAGCCTAGTTTAATTACAGTCGTTTATACTGGAACAAAAAATGTGGCGAGTTGATGTATCGAACCCGGGTATTTTGGACCAGGACTCCAAGCACACCGTATAGACTCTTGCTTGCAGTCCTGTTCCAAAGTGTCCGCAGTGCGCTAACCATTGAGCCAACCTTACTGGGGCCACACTTCCAACAAACCTTTCTAGTGCTCCAAGGCTTTATTAATCATCGAACGTACTTCTGATTCAGCATTTTGTACAGCTACAACAGATTTGGCACCCAACAGATTTACCTTACCAGAGCGAAAAATAACCGCAGTACACCCAACTGCAGTGCGTACGTTCAACCCAGGAAAGCGTACAGGATCGTAGACAGCGCGGGCCGTTTTCAAGTACAGGGATTCAAGATCAACGCTAAGACCTAGGCTAAAGGTAGCCACAATATTAACTACCTTAAAGTCGCTAAGGCGAGCCTCCTTGAATCCCATCCGCTTGAGGGCGCTGCAGTAGCGCACTGCCAGTCTCTTGGCATGGTCCATTGTTCGGGCTCCGTTCACGGTGATCCTTCCAGTTCTGTACATTTGACAGTGTGACTTATAGGGGTGAAATCGTCGCATAAGAAGTCCGGAGAACTTTGT
>JAQGAU010001305.1:0-20004 GCA_034698045.1 Paramacrobiotus richtersi | reverse complement strand
CGACTAACAAGCAGCATCATAAAGTTCAGTGTTTACATAACCGAATCTTCCCTTTTTGACCGTTTTCTCAGCCCATTCCACCAGCATCCCGGTGGCTGCGAACAGCCAGTGATAGTGCCGGTTCCGGCAATACCTCATCTTTCCTCAGTAACAACAGAATCTTCTCAATGGAAATCTAACAGAACGAACATGACGAATTCGGACACAAATACTAGTATGTACCGCTAATTAATACGCTTACACTGTTGGCTTTGAACTTATGACGCTCCTTGTACATATACTCCAGAATGGCCACGACCGACGAAGCAACCAATCCACCGGCTAAAATGATGAATAGTCCAGTCATATCGAAGGCGGTCAGGGCACTTAGGTCACTTTGCTCCTGTAGATAAAAGTTTTGTAGTATTTTTGACAATCGTCTAAAAAGGTGCGATCTATGTTTTATTAAATGATGGTTCAAAGCGTTGGTTTTGCAACGAAAGTTCTTCAACTTTCATTCGGTACAGACTCTGTCACAACGAATTTCTGGAATTTATCTGACTGTTAACACAAACCGTGAACGTGTATAGGTCCGTAACCGTTTTACTTCGCTAAAATGCACTCAGGAGAGCGCATAGAACGTATTCTTGGAATTAATAGCTGAAATTTTGCATTAAATGCGTAAGTTACCGCTTTGGTTTCCTTATCCTTCATCGCGCGACACGCATCTGTAAAAGAAGAAAACCTTGCAAAACATGCTAGGCGTAATACAAAAGCAGACTCTGCTGTTGTGTTGCTTTTTTGAATGTACATCAAGTTGCAAGTTTCCGCAAAAAGTTCACCAGTTATTTCTCCAGTAAACCACTTAGCTTCCAGTGATCGGAGTATCCCGTTCTCATTCAGCTGTGGTATAGCTTCCGACAGTATCCTTCTGAGAGGGGATTCGCGTTGTACTGCAAGAGCGTAGTTAACATAGAACAACGGAAGCCCGAGCGTTTGCGTATCGCACGGTTGTCCGCTATTGACAAAATCCACGTAGCTACGCGGGGCAATGTAGGCGTATGTGCCATTCCGCACTCGTTCCGCTCCATCCTGAGGGCTCGAAGCCATCCAGCCGATCCGCTGCATCAAATCTGCTGCTAAGATACGCTGAAAAAATGCGTGGAAGCCAGTGGGTTTGTCGATGCCGTACTGTATGAACTTGCTTGGATAACTCCTCGATGGTGTCAATAGGGCTGTCCACCCGGGTGACCGTAAGGAAGGCGCTGGAAAACAATGACAGTGACCGGACAGAAGACTACAAAAGATGCTCCGCCGTGTAGAACAAGAGGTTTTTTAACTGATCTGACTTGAATGTATGTTTTACTGTTCTTGAAAAACAGATCAAACAAAAAAATTCTTTTTCTTCCGCTTTTCTTTAGATCAGCAAGTTCCAAACCTAGATTGGCGGTATACGTTGCTCCAACGATAAGGGCCCATGCGAACCATACAATTTTCGTTGCGACTGCTCTGCAGAGGAAAACATGTTACTCGAGACCCATCCAGGGAATCAAGATTGCGATGTTTGGTCCTTGCTGTAGGAGTGTAGTAATAACCAGCCACTAAAATACAAAAGCCTGAGTGTCCATTCGTTGCTGGCGCACAGAATTTATGTTCAGCAATGAATGAGAAGTGCATGTATTCAAGTTTTTACAGCAAGCGTCTAAGCTGCGCCTGCGCTCACAACCAGACAGAAAGAAGCTTTCTGAAACATCTGTCGGCACAATAACATTGTTCAGCTGGTCGTACCTTCATACTAAACTATTTAGTGCGACTGGCACCAAAAACAGCACCTGTGCAAGTATGTAGAATCCTCATTTAATACACAAGTAATAAAGCACGCATAATCATGATTATCGAATGGAGATACCCTTAAACATGCGACTCTTCCTCATTCATTGCCGAAGCTCATCCTTGCTAACGATCTCCATCGCGAGCAGGTACATACCAACAATTCTTCGGCAGTGTAGTCATTAACCAATTCGCTTGCACCGTCTGGATCACATCGGCTAGACAGGTACCACTCTGAAGGAACAACTCTTCCCACAAGAAATACAACCAAAAAGGTCACCATTAAAGCCAGCCAGAGGGACAGCCACAACTGTCAAGAGAAAGGGTCCAGAAAACTAAACAACCGTGGGGCTCTTTTGCCAACATCCCGCTTGATCATGACTAAGTAAGCATCAGTCATAAAAGGCATGGTGAAATCCACGACGGCTTCTCGTGCGGAAATGATGGTCACATCGCCGACAGTCAGATCAGCTTCCTGTGGAAACGTTGCAATCGAACTACGGCTCGAAGCTCAGTTCGCGAAAAAACGACGTAACAAACTGGAAGTACTTTAGCCCGGTGGAAGTATGTCTGTATGTGGTTTTGGTACATGCACAATAAGCTGTACTGCATCAAGATAATCATGCCAATGCAGAATTAAAAAACCGTGCATCGTAGCCCGATGTTGCAAACATCACTGTCAGTTAATTTGACCACTTCGAAACAGAGATCCGTGGGCCCTCCGTGGAGTTGCTTTTCCTGGTATTTCTAACTAACATGTTTGCTGAACCTCTCTCTCTCTCTCTCTCTCTGACAAATGCAGTGTCGACAAATGCTGATTAATTTCTGAATACATACATTTCTGGTAATTTCCCCAATGCCACCGGTCCAGCTGCCGTTGTTAAGCTTCCATCCATAGTCGTTGTTTTTTGATAAATGAAAATTATACTGATATCCGGTGACTTTGGACAGTTCATTCAGCAAATCCACATTGTATCCTTCATAACACCACCCAGCGGAGATGTTGAAATCATTGCCAATGATAGCTTGTAAAGTGGAAATCTCCGATTCTCTAACCGGTCGTTGCAAAGTGTTACCGTACTCCGCGCATGGGATACAGTTTGAAAACTGATCAGTCTAAGGAAAAGCACAGCTTTAGAAAGATGCCATTCCAAAGGCTCAGAACTAATGTTCGATAACTTACTAAAAATCCCACGACTCCCAACGTTTTATTGTTCTGATCTTTAGGATCTTTAGTAATTAATAGTTCAGGTGATCTGGAATCGTTCCAGGTTCCAATCTACAAACACCGGCATACGTTTCTAGCATCTCTTAGGAGATAAGAAGAAAATTACATTTTTCCCCTCGTTGGTGCGCACATTACTGATTCTTGCGCAACAGCGAAAAAAGGCAAAGAAAGCGTAAAAATGGGTTTAAGAATCCAGTGTACAGTACATACAGATACAGTAACAGTTTTCAATGATCTGAAAGGTTCCTAACTTGTCTCAATAAAAAGGCACACGTTTTCGTGAAAGTAATTTCACAATGACCGGGTTATGATGACAATTATTATATTATGACGTGACAATTATTACAATGGGTTATAATGACAATTTCTGACCGGGTTATTTTTGAAGTGATTCGCCTAATGTAGCCTAATCCTCACTTGGCTTAGTTGGCCCCCATCGAGGCTTTCCACGATATTTAGCTCGTAGTTCCTTCGTGCTCCAATTTGATCAAACTGCACTGGTCCGGTCATGTAGTCAAACTTAGTCTACAACAGCAGCTTGGAAATGTGTACGGTGCAGTCGCTAAACACGATTGTACGCTATAATAGAGTTCACTTAACAGATAATTTTCCTACAAGGCGATCACCCACAAAAAGAGCCCAATGTCTACATTTGGGCATGAATTTCTAATATAATGACCTTTCTGGCCTTTACAAATCCAAAGGAAAGGAAAAGAAAACAGGAAATCAAACAAATTATCTGAAACTGTTGTACATTTGCACCAATGCCCACAATATAATTGTCAGCATACTGTCGCTTCAAACAATTCTCATTGGTCCTACCTTTCGAAAGGCGGCAAGCATTCGGTCTCCGTCGTGCCACTTATCGTACGGGTACGCTGTGCAGTCCAGCGATTGAATGGACGGCGGATCGGGATCTGCTGAGATGGTTCGTACAGCCTCTATCGCATATTGAACCGAGTCGATGGCTAATGCGTGCAACGACTGCGAAGGACGAGTACACACTGTAGTTTTTAAGACGGTGACTTCGTACAACGGTAGCACCCTACCGAGTCTTCATCAGAGGGGTTAAGATCCAGAAGACTCTGATTATATACGGTGTCGTTGCGATCGATTAAGGTCAAGCAGGTCATACTGTCAGCGGTATACTTCAGAAGGGCAAAGCTGGTAGCTTGGAAGTCCTGTGAAAGATAGAACTCCTTCGTTATGTTTATTACTTGATGATAACGTTATGTTTGGTCATATATATGTTAGTTATCAGTAAAATCAAAGTGTCCTTGGTCAAGCGTGAAGGTGCCCGGATGTTGAGATGTTGGTTTTTCGAAGAACACAATGATTTGATCAGTCATTACCAATGAGGCCAGAATGAAATGAAACTTGCGCTCCCGAGTGAGATCGTTGCTTAACAGCCGGCTAATAACTTTGTTTGCAATTGTAGAAGAAGTATCCAAAATTACGTGCCATTCCCGAGTCGGTTCATGCAGGACCGTATTGACGAGATAGTCCACCGTTCTGTCCTCATTACGAGCCAGATAAAAGGTCATATACAAATTTCGGGTGTGTCTGTTCTTGGTGTGCGTGTAGTGCAGGTTCAGTGCTTCATCCAGTTCTACAAATCAGCGTTTATGGGCAAGGCAAGTTTTTGCATTTGGTACCGATTGATGACACCTTTGAGAACACTAGAACTCACTCTTGTGGGTATCGGTAACGTAGAGTGCCGTGTTCCACTGGTATTTTTTGGTAACGAGATCCAGGACGGCCCGCATTGTGGGTGGCCGCATGTTCAACTGATAAGGCTGTTTTATTGCTCGCTGTCTGCCCTCGGCGTAAGCCAACTCGACGTTTCTGTAGTGCGGCGACATCATCACCAAGGGGACATGCAACGCTTGGCTGTACCATTGCAGTTGGGCTGCTACGTCCGGATTGCATAGGGCTACCATGACCCATGTCCCGTTGCGCATAGCACTACAAACTGACGGATAATCAATCATAAATGTATCTGTTCGAAGTGTATGGTTAATCAACAAAGCTTTCAGTCGATTAGCGTGTAAACTACAGTTTTACAGAATCAACAAAGTTCAAACTGAAAAGAATTCCTTACTCTTGTTGGCATTGTACACCGGATCGTGCGCCGATAATCTCACAAATGACAAGTACTGCGTCACATTCTGCGCGAGTAGAGCATCCACAATCCTTTCCGCTTCTTCGTCGTCATCTCCAGTAAATACGGCTGCAAACAAGCAGAAAAGCGGTCTTTTTTTGCGAATCGGTATGATAGTCGATAGATACTCACCGATTCGTTGTTGGCCAAGTGTTATCGACAGTAGAACACACAAATATGTCAAGGTCAACAAAAAATACGCCCGATGACTCGAGCACATAATACTATGAGGGTTACGATGCTATAACAAATATATTCAACTTGACACGATTTACGCAGGTTATATGTTACTCCACCGGTTCGTTCGTTCGTCAATAACCAACAAGAAAACTGAATGGCAAGGGGAAGTCATAATTAGTGCATCAACCTGCCGCAAGGCATTTGCGGTTTCCTGCTCTTTGTGGCAAAATGTAGCGTGCTGTTGTATAGTCAATAAAAGCAAATCAAGTCACTTTGTGTCCAAACATTATCAATGACAGCTCGAAAGTAGATCAGCAAATTTGTATCTGATAAGCCATCATCGAGCATCTTTCCGTGTAACTTCCCCGCATTTCATCACAAGGTTTCCAAAACAACAGGAGACACTGTATTGCGCCTCACACAACAAACCGGTGAACTGTCACGATGTCATAGCCGATGAGTTCTCAAAACTCGAGCAGAGTTTGCTGACAAACTCGCGAAAAGTCGTTCTCTTTTCAGAAAAATGCTATGGATTTTAAGCGCAGCCAGTATAGACCGCTAACTACTGTATTAATTAGTACATGGTAAGCTATAGTTTCCTCCATCGAATAACCATGCAGGCGTTCATTTAGCCTACGGGCAGTATACAAACAGTATTTGATCATGAACTGCTTAATTAACCTTTATCTAGTGCATCTTTGTACGTACAGTGATCATCTCCACCGAACAGTCCCTAGGCAACTCTTAATGATATCCTTCAAACAGCTTTCCTTGCTTCACGTTCTAACGTGCACTGTGTTCTTGCACCTGTAATCAAATGTACGGCACTACTTGTCCAAGTCAAAGTTTCCATGTTAAGAGATTTAGGATTAAGAGAATACATAGTTCAGGAATCTACAACGATGTTTACAACCTAACCTCGGTTCCTGCTGGCAGCACGTGCTTTAGGTGGTTGCGTACCATACAAAGATGAACCCGAACTGCACCTGTATAGTTAGGAATCAATGTATAATCAACGATCACGTACCTGATGTATGCAACTGCTGTCCGAAATAAAGGTAGTTGGGTGACCAAAGGCTATTGACGATGTATCCTCTTTCATAAGTCATTTTTCCATACAACAACGCATGTGTGGACGCTGTTGTCCTATGGTAGTTTTAGTCACGAAGTGGATTGTTAACGAGAAATTGTACCTGACCGCATGGTGCCCAGACTGTACATAGCTAGAGTATTCATGAGAAATCATGCGTTTAAGTTTGGAAATCATGCGCGGTAACGTTAGTTTAATTTTAGCCACTGTCCCTTCTCGCTCTAACTGGGACAAATTCTTTGTGTAAACTGCTTTTCTCTTGTAACACAGTACAACCGGGCTATAGCCGAATAAACCTACATTTATGAGATATGATCTGAGCACAACGAGTACAGTTAGTGAAAGTATAAGCCAAATGATTAATAAATTTCATGAAATTCAAAAGTGACTGGCTGATGAACGAGAAGAGTATGGTTTCTGGGACATATTTTGCTTGTGAGCCATTTACAGAGTACTGATTAGCATAGCTTTCTCTTACTTCCGGTTGAAATATCAAACAGATGTGTGCTATTTACATATCTGTACTCGGCTAACAGTTGTAAGACAGGCGTATTTCCGATGGAAATTCACTGCCACCAAAGTAACATTGACTTGAGAACGCGTTATAACGATATAATCACATTCTAGCGGAATTTGCCAACATAACTGACTAATTGCTGCTGATTATCATCCACTAATTGATCTTCAGTGATTGTTTATATGTCTTACAGTTTTTTCGTGGAATGCATCGCAACCCGTACTGCCGTGCATACTTATCTGCAGCACCAATAAAAAAACCGGTGGTTGCAAGAATTGCTCGGCGCTGCGATCATGCTGCAGTGTTTCCTATTTGCAATATGCTGTTTTCCTTGCTGAAGTAATAGCATATCTTGCTTCAGGCATATATTGTGTACAAATGCGTATCGCTGCCTTTACCGCGTGAATACCATTAAATTTTCTAGTCGTTTTAGTAAATATTCAACATCTTCGGAAGCGCCATTGTTTATATGGGATTATGGATTTATCATCATGAAATTCCGGTCGTTCATCCTTTTGGTCGTTTGGTTGGGTTGTTTTCGGAGTGGCTGTGGACAACGCATCAGTAAGCCGCGTAATATGTGAAACGTTTACCATTGTTATTATGAGATTCCATACATTGTTAACCTGCGAAAACTGTAGATATTTTCGCCGAGAAATCCGATTTGGCTCGAGTGGAATCTTATTTGCCAAAACCTCCCAACACGACAGTGGGCAATGGCTTGTCCATTGGTGTCAACCAGTTCTCGGATACTGATCTCTTTTTTAATGCCAACACCGGTGAGTACGTTGCTATTTATATTTCGCAATGATTTCGATATGGTTTCGATTTGTAAACTGTTGAAATTCGGCTGGTTGGGTTGGAGCGTAATCAAAGCGCTGGGTGCGTTAAAATAAAAACACTTGATTTGAAATGATGTTGCTTCAGTACATACTTGCTAAACCGCTTTGATAGGGATTACATTGTGATTACAGCCTACAATTCTAATCTCGTAATGCTTTCGAAGCCTTGTCTCGAACGTCAGCTGGATAAACAGCAGCTATGTATTGTGCAATGAATTATTTGGATTTATACTACCAGTATCATTATTTTATGGTTTTTGGTAGTGTGTCGAGCGGTAAAGAACGGAACATGGATTATGGTTGGCTTGTCGGACTCGTTAAGCGCCAATCAGCTATGCTGGTACACACAAGCCCTGCATGTCCCGGCGGTGATTGCCTCGGCATATGGTCATCATATCTTCCTCGAAACCAAGTCCGATTCTCCCGTGATTCCGTACCATTTCAATGTCCAACCGGAAACGCTGAGCGCCGTTATGGATATGATTACCAGGGTCTACAACTGGACAGAAGCCTTCTATGTCACTAACTCCAACACCAGTAAGTCGCTTTCTGCGAAAGCGCTTTCCACGAATATAGTATGGTACTGCATATTGGCGAGAAGCATGGACTTACGAGTATAAGTGGTCTGTATGATCGACCGAAGCGGAGCGAAGGTCCTCTATACTCAACTCAAATTGGTTTCGATGTGTGTCTGTCATTCGGTCACTATTATTATTATTTTTTTATTTTCTGTTTATTAATAATAATGTAATACAATATTATTATTATTATTTATTCAATTTACTGCATTACTTATTTATCTATTTTTGCTTATTAAAATTTATTTTTCATTTCAGTTCGTTATTTATTTACGGATTTAAACGTATTGTTTTTGTACATTTTAATATTATATTTTTTGTTTATAATCATTTGTTCAATATCATATTTCTTTAATTATACTTGTTAAGTCACAATCAAACTCAGAACAATTGAGCAAATGTGCCGTAATTGTGTTTGAAAAGCATCAAACGCGTTTTACTCGAAAGCAAGTGTTGGGGAAGCGAGCTTTGCTGTCTTCGGGTCAGTTAATGACCGAACTTACTGTTTAGGTCTACAGTATGGATTGAGGAGATTATCTGAGTTTTCGAAAGTCAGCGAAATTGCTTTTCACGGGACGTAAGCTGTTTTTCAAATATTTATTTTCAGAGTTTAAAAAAATATTTTTCGCAGCTGCCCACCGGCCATAACCACCACACACATCCGCTAGAATTAATAGTCAAAAACCTTTTCGTGGTGGATTCGTAAACAAAACAACCTATTTGCTGTGAAATAGGGGGCATGCCCACTGATCTAAAAAAAAATATCATGCTGCTGTCGTCGAATTGTGGTGGTAAAAATTCGAAAAAAAAATTTTTCTTCACGAGATCGGTATATACACGTTTTTATCTCATGTTATCTCTCATGTACATGATTGTATGCCCGGACTTCTCTCGCTTCGGTCATTCAGTGCCCGCAATCAGCGAGTGCACTTTCCTAGTATTAAATTGATCCAGCTGGTACAAATTCTGTTATGAAGGTAGGCTATGTACTGTGGAACTATAGACACGCCTTCCGGAAATGCTATCATCTTTATGGTTCCAGGTTGCAAACAGATTTGACAGCGATTTACGTTTAGATACAAATTATACAATCCTAGATTAGTATGTAATTACTTTTTTGAAACGCGTTTTATTTTGACTGCAAATTATTGTAACCGCGCTTAATAACTTCGTATGGTTTCTTACCTACACGTGGCATGGTTTACATATTTGAAGATTTTAGTATTGAAGTGTAACACCAGAAGGTTCGTTTTCTCGTACCACTCGCGTATTACTTATGCTGCTGCTAACTACATAACCTGTTTTTCAAACCTCTTCTCTTCGCAGAAGGCGATCGAGCATGGGAAACATACAGCGACTTCCTCCGCAAACACTTCGTCCCGAACCGCATCTTCGTGACCTTCTTCCAAATGCACACTGCCATGGAAGCCGTGGACTACATGACCGCCACGGTGCTGCGGTCTTCCGCCCGCGAATGGAAGATCATTCTGGATATGCCCAGTGACCTCTCCCGCAGCATGGTGTCCTTGTTGCTGGCCAACGATACCGTGCGCGAACGGCAGTTTCATTTCTTCCTGGCTTCGCTGGTGCGCATTTGATCCTGTGCACTCTGAAGCAGTTCAGATTCTAACTTTGGTTCCGTTTGTATTGTCAGGATTTTGAAGGGTCCGACTTCGAACTGCTTCGTTTGACCTCCAGCAGTTTTACCGCCCTTTCCATGCTCCCCGTTAACCGGACAGCTGAGAGCGCTAGCAACCAAATAAACACGGTAGTGACGGTACGAGGCAACGGCTGAATTGTTTCGGCGAGCACATTTAAAAAAATTATTAATTTTGTGGATGTTCCCCAGATAATTGCTGAAGGCCACAGCTGATTCAAACGATAAAGTAATTACTTTTTTGATCTAGACAGCGGATGCCCTGTCGTTTGACGCCATCAACGTAGCCATTACCACTGCCCAAAAGTACGGGAATCTAGCTATAAGCAAATCCCTGGATTGCACGGCTATGCCGTATGATGTTTGGCCGGACGGAGATATTGTTCGCCAAATCGTGCATAATGTAAGCCCCCACGTGGCATTCCTCCGACCTTTCTTGATCGAATGCATAGAATGTTTGTGTAGACGTCGTATGCCGGTCTGACGGGGAAAGTGGAGTTTGACCAACTGGGAAATCGAAGAAATTACAGATTAAACATTCTGGAAATGAAGGATGGCGCTGATTTCTTCAAGGTTCGTGAATACTGTACATCTAGAGAAAACGATTTTATTTGCTTTCTTATGGTGAAACTTTGCAGAGAGGAGAATGGAGTGACACCAACGGCTTGCAGTTGCTGAAGGTTAAAGAACCGGATGAAAACAGAACGTTACGGGTTGTTGGAATAATTGTGCGTACAGTACTGAATACAGCGAACCATGTCTATAGTTTGCGAAGCGTTGATAACAGGGTTGATCTCATAGACGGATAGGTTTCTGATGATCAGTGCATGCAATTCGACAAAGTTCGCAGGAAAGAACTCCTTCGTGAAAGGACCTGGGAACAGCATGGGCTCGTGCTACTTTGGTTATGTGGTGGATCTTATTTACGACCTGATGAATATCACCAATTATACGTTTACACTGCACAATAGCTCCGGGGACAGCTACTACGGAGTGAAAATAGACGGCACTTGGACTGGAGCGGTGGGAGAAGTATTGCGAAAGGTCGGTAAGAAAGTGGAATCGTAAAAATTCAGCATTCTCTGTACTCTTCACTCAACAGACCTTCAGTAGTCAATAGTAATATCAATTATAGAACACCATTCTGTTGTTGTTGTGTTCCAGTCTCGGTCGATTTTGCATTTTCGGAAATGGGATAGGAATGCGTATTTAACATTGTGCTAATGTGGAAGGCTGTTGAAAGAATTTCTTTTTCTAGCAAGCCGATGTTGTTATCGGTGATCTGAGCGTCATATCGGAGCGTGAAGCGGTGGTGGATTTCACCATTCCCTTTATTAACGACGGTTACGTAATCCTGATAAAGAAAGACGAGACCAAGGAACTGGATATCTTCAGTTTCCTCCGCCCTTTCACATCCAACTTATGGTTATCTATTGTACTGGCCATCATGGGTACGTTCGTCATCGTCTTTGTAGTGGGTCGGATCACACCGGCGGAGTGGTACGAACCGAGTCACTGTGACCCCGATCAGAAAGAAAGACTGGTTAATGATTACACGGCCGAGGAATCTTTCGTAAGGAAATCATTGATTATGTAAATTAGTAAGGTAGATATGGAAGCTTGTGGTTTGTAGTGGCTGACGATAGCGACGCTGCTTCAACAAGGACCCAACATCGAGCCGAAATCCGTGGCTACGAAGATTGCCGTTGGCTCGTGGTTTATTTGGGCTATAGTCGTCAGTTCTGCTTATACGGCCAACTTAGGTACACCAAAATAGAGCGATAAATGAAGCTTTTCTTATGTGTTTCCTTTTGTACATACTCTTCTGTACATGAAAACGCTGTCTTCTCTGATTAACCCGGGACTTATCTGGTTCTTGGTTACGCTACCAACTTTCTTTCCAGTCCAATCGAATGTATTCGTTAATAATGTATGTTTAATGGTTGATATACAAACTGCGAATGTTGTATTAGACGAACTGCAATCGTTTCTGCAAAGTTACTGCGAACTTTTCTTTTGTCCGTTTTAGCTGCTTTTCTGACGGTCAACCGAATGAAATCCCCCGTCCAGTCGGTGGAGGATCTCGCCAGACAGGACGACATCCGTTACGGCGTCCTGGAAGCGAACCAGGGCTCCGCCTACTTCTTCCAGCATTCCAAGCAGGAAATGTATCAGCGTATGTGGAGTACGATGCGAGACAAGAGGACAGCGGTGAGGAATGTTAAAGAAGGCGTTGCCCAGGTGCGCAGCGGCAAGTTCGCCTTTATCGGTCCAAAGACCGTGGCGGACTATGCCAACATGGGAAAGCCATGTGACACGCGCATCGTTGGCCTACCGTTGTTCTACCAGAACTACGCGTTCGCGGTGCGGCCGGGTTCACCGCTTCGGAAGAAGCTGTCCGAAGCTATTCTTCATTTAAATGAAAACGGCAGGCTGAAGGAGTTGGAGGAGAAGTGGTTCACGCGGGGTGAAAATGATAATATACCGGTGTACATATGTAGATAATTTTACTTTGCCCGCTTGGATCAAATTATAAGTAACGATGCCAATAAAATGCCGAAAAAACCTATGTAGAAAGGAGTTAGGGCAAAGTTGTGACAAACGAAGCACCCGCTGACATTGACATATCTGTAGCATGTGAAGAAGCTAGGACTAAACTGATTTTTATGCGTCGTCTTATTTCAGACGAATGCCGCGCCGTTGACGCTCATGGTGGCGATGAACAGGTAACTGAAACACCTTCTAGCCGCGACGGTACTTCCTGTTCGCTATGATTTATGTTATATGCTTACAGGACGCGAACGAACTAAGCAAACTTAGTCCCCACGAGATGACCGGATTGTTCATCATTCTCGCTGCCGGTTTGTTTATTTCCATGGTCGTGGCGATAACCGAGTACATGTGCAAAGGACGGGCAAAATTCCGCAAATATGGTGTATGTGACTGCATCTGTCGTTTACGACCCTCGTTTTTTCCAAACGGGATTAACCTTTACAACTTATCAGACTGTATTTAGTACATCGTTCGAACAACTGAAAATTTGAAAAAGCATGACATATCTGACATTATCTGTAACAGTTTTAAATTTTGAAGGCTTTTAATCTCTTATGTACAATTCTACGTAGGTTCAGTCTGCAAAAGTCGTCGTCATACTAATACCGTTAGACTGGATTACATGACGCTGTTTATTGTAGATTTCCACGAATGAAGTATTCCTTATAAACCAACGATCGAAAAGGAAAAAGTCAACTATTAAGATCTCGCGCAGTGCGGGAATTGTTCCAATGACGGTAACCAACGGTCCAGTGGATGCGAAGCCGGCAGGATAAAATCGTCGACGGACACTACAGAACATCGTTTTCAGAAAGCGATGCGTTTTTTATGTAATGTTTACTGTAAAGAATGTTTTCGGTGGTTTAAATACTCTGGTAACAATATACTTAATTATATAATGTGCATTTGTATAGGCGTATGCCAGACTTCAACAAATCGCTATGGCTCGCTGTGTGTACAGTGTACCCACACCGATACAATTAATTTAACGATCTGCCGATCTAGGTATTTGGTGCGACGTAGGGTCCATTTTTGTACTATTGTCTTGGCGCTTTACTTAGCAGTCATGGCTGATTTTCAGATATCTGGACAACATATCCGTTATACCTGGGAGTGCAGTACTCAAGGTCCATTAAGGGAACAGGCAGTGATGTAAGCAGCAGTTTTGGTGGGTTCAGAATTTCAACTGTTTCTTTCACCTTGCGCACTTATCGCTTATCTGGTTATGTGAATCCGGTATAGAAATGGTTGCCCTATTGTATTACCAGAACTCTCTCTGCCCCTTTCACCCAACGGCAGCAAAAAAACAGGTGCATTGTATCGCCCTATTCAAAACGTCTTAGCTCTACTGTGCTCTTCCAACTCCATAAAACTTGTCTTGTACGGTATCAAAAGAAAGAGGATAAAATTTATCACGTTCTGACACGTGATGAGCAGGATCCGTCAATAATAACAAAAGTTATGAGCAGTTGAAATGTTCAAAAATTCACTGTACGCGTATTTTAAAGTGCAAAAATCTCGTTCTGGGTCAGAATCAGGAAAGTTATTTTAGAAACGATATGCCTGTACCAGTACTACCATACCATTTTTCGGTGATTTTATATTGAATTTAAAATTTGTTATGCATACCGCACTTTTAAAAAGTTTTTTGTGATAACCGAATATCTTAATTGCGATGTGATTGAAGGTATTTATAGTACAACCATCCCTTTAGTTATTACAAAAATTTTAATAAGCAGTATTGCAGTCGATAACGAGATATGTTGGGTTGAACAAGACCATCATAACTGCTGCCTACATCACTGCCTTTGGCCTTAAGACCGACCGAAGCCGCTTGCTAGTAACTGCATAGAGAACAATTGCACTGCTTACTCTATATACATACACTGCATGTACTTGCAGTGTGCTGCTGAAGACAGTAAATAACGCATTTCTTCTCAATATTTACCAACGAGATGTTCTAAATGTGTATTGGACGTACACTTCTCCTTATGGATATCGTTATTAAACATAATTCAGCTAGAAAGATCGCGCACTGCGTCATTGTGAACGTGGCAATGATCACTAGTACCCATCAACGTAACTTGCCCCTTCGCACGCAGCTGCTGTTGGAAAGGGAGACTGTTGCCCAATTGAAAATTTAGGCTCAGGAAGTAGATTTATAACAGAGCAAGCAAACTCCGTATGACTGCGAACTTAAAACTGTGTATATCGTGCCCGCGGATGGTTTAAACGAGTTATCATCGTTGCTAATATACTGTAGCTACTTGCAAGTAGGGCTGCGGGGTACTGAATTACTCACCTGATCGGAAAGACTGTTTATTTATACGAGTATTACCAAACATCTGACCACAAGTGCAAGAACACACGAGCAGGAAACAAGGAAAATGATGTTATTATTTGATCAATGCCTAAAGACCATTGCCATACCGATGCCGCACCGGCACGTACGCGTAAATAATGGATAATAGGCTAAAAGGTTCATGATCAAGTACTATTAAACTGCCCGCAAGCCAAATGAATACCTGTATGGCCATTTGATGAACAAATAAATGTATCACGCTCTGCTTATTACAGCAACCAGCTAGTGGTTACAGTTTTAGAAAAACTATCAGAGTTTTTTGAGAGGAGTACGACGTACTGGCGAGATTTCGTGGGTTACTGTCAGCCAACTGCAGAATTCATCGGTTATCCATAGAGCGGTGTTATTTGGTTATTTGTAAGTGCACAATGCGTACTACAATGTCTTCTGTTTTTCTGGAAACATTGTGATGGAATGCGAAGGAACTTCCATGAAAAGTTGTCGATGATGGTTTCCCTGACTAGCTGATCTCGTCTCCAGGTCTTCAACAAAGAAGCAAGTTCATTTGCGTCTGGCGACCATACTTTCTGTTGTACTGCTATACTTCAGCAGAGGGCATGCTATTCCAATTAAAGTGACGGAAATGCCTGAACCGGAAATGCCTTCAGGCAGTTTCATACAATAATTGTCTTCCTCTCGCCATTTAACTCTGTTGACAATTGCTGACAAAATGAACCAGCCACTGTAATGACCTCTAATCTACGTAAATTGTTTCTATTTGAATATTGTTCATTTTAACTCGCGAAGGATTATGCACTCTTGGTATCCGGCGAATTTTTTGCTCATTCTCACATGTTCCTGCCTTGTGCTATCGAGGATATTTGGACAAGAACGAATCGGTGGGTATCGCTCATTCTTGGATAGAAATCAATACATCCTGCAATTAAATTGTGAAAGCTTTTCCTTGTGTTCGTAGCCGTGTTTGTTGGAGACGATGTCGAGGAGACGGAGAAAATTCTACGTGCGTTACGCGAGCAGAATGTGACGCAGCACTTGTCCTTTGTGAAATTATCAGCCTACGATCAGTTCTACAATGCAAACAAGAGTAAGAAGTTTCACTTTTATTGTTTTAAAGATTGTGGCATATTCCGTGTTTAACTGAAAATTGTGGTTTCTTATTAAACATTTCGGAAGTGACACATGAATGATTGATTGTCTGTCAGTTTGCAGTGCTTTGCGCAATGGCACATGGATCATGGTAGCCATATGCAATCCGGACGTAGCAGCCCAACTGCAATGGTACAGCCAAGCGTTGCATGTCCCCTTGGTGATGATGTCGTCGCACTACAAAAGCGTCACGTTAGCCTCGGATGGAGACAAACCGCGCGTAACGGAGCCGCCTTATCAGTTAAACATGCGGCCGCCCACAATGCGGGCCGTCATTGATCTCATTACCCAGAAATACAGATGGAACATGGCGCTTTACGTTACCGATTCCAATAAGAGTAAGACGCGGCAGACGCATGGGTCCCACAGGTTACCAAAAGTGATGACTTGCAGAGCTGGATCAGGCCCTAAACATGTACTACACCTATGCCAAGGACGGTGCCTTTCAGAACCTATATATGACCTTTTATCTGGCTCATAACAAGGACAGAACGGTGGACTACCTCGTCACGACAGTGCTACGTGAACCAGCCCGGGACTGGCACATAATTCTCGATACTCCGTCAAAGAATGCCAGCGAAGTCATCAACCGATTGTTGAGCAACGATCTCATTCGGGAGCGAAAGTTTCACTTCATTTTGGCATCACTGGTACCGGTTTACACGGCCAAATCAAGTACTTTGGCCAAACCCGCATGTTTCTCGAAAACCACTCATCAACATAGTCTAAGTTTTACTGATAAATATATAATGATAATAGTTACTGATAATGATATTAGGAAACACGTCTCATGGTGAATGGTTTTTCATTATGCTGTAGGACTTCGAATCCACGAACTTCGGGATCCTGCGATACACCGCCAATAGCATGACGTGCTTAACGTTAATTGATCGCAATGACACCGTCTATAACAAGAGCCTGCCGGATAGTACCTCTTCTGATAAGGACTCGGTAAGCTGCTGCTATGTTACGAGGTTACCGATATGAAAAATTACAGTCTGTATACATCTTTTGCAGACGTTGTACGCTTTGGCCATTGACTCAGTTCAATATGCGCTAGAGGTTGTCCGAACCATCGCAGCAGATCCGCCGTCCATTCAGTCGCTGGACTGTACAGCTCAGCCGTACAACACGTGGTACGACGGAGACCGAATGCTGGCCGCCATTCGCAACGTAAGAATAACAAGATATCTGAACACATAATGGAGTACTTTTTATGTTTCATATGTATTGCTTTTCCTCTTTCCTTTTCTCGGGACTTGTAAAGGTGCGCATAAGTCAGTAGAAAAATTTGTTGTTAAATTTGAACGTCGACCTTGTCGCTTCAACCGTCAAATAAATTATCAAGTAATGAACTCTAGTACCGCGCACAATCGTACATAATGTAGTGACTGTTCATCACATTCTAAAGGCAAACTGGAAGTCCATGCTGTTGTTTTAGACCAAGTTCGAATACATTACCGGATCTCTGCAATTTGATCAACTTGGAGCACGGAAAAATTATGAGATAAATATCGTGGAAAGCCTCGATGGAGGCCAAATTAGTCAAGTGAGGAATCTCGAAATCACTTGCAACAGTGGCCAGAGAATTGTTACACAATAAAGTGTGGTACTACCTGACTGATCCTGACACAATAGTATGTTTACAGGTTGGGACCTGGAACGATTCCAGATCGCCTGAGCTGAACTTCATTTCACAATTAAAGGAAGAGACCAACAAACCACTGCGAGCCGTGGGATTTTATGCAAGTTCTCTAGTGTTGGGGTTGACATCTTTGTACAGCTGTTCTTTCTTGTTTAGATGAATCAGTTTTTGAACTGTGTACCCTGCGCGAAAGATGGAGGCAATCTCCAACGACCGGTTACGGAATCGGAGGTGCCCACTTTACAAGCTATCATTGGTAAGGATTTCAACGTCTCGGGGCGGTGCTACGAAGGATACAGTGTGGATTTACTGAATGAACTGGCCAAAGTTACTGGTTACCAGTTTACTTTTCACTTGTCAAAAGACAACGACTATGGATCGAAGCTCGACAACGGCACCTGGACTGGTGCTGTGGGAGAAATTGTTAGGAAGGTACATAACCGGTAGCTCTAAATACACATTGTGGAATTTCCAGTCTTCGAAGAAAGGTTTGAACTTTTTATATTACAACGAGACAGTAGAGTGTAAACCAATGGACAGATATCTACGCCAAATTTGTCAGTCAACGTTGGGTTACCACCGAGAGTTTGTAGGAACAGAACGTAGCATACTAAAACATTTTTTATCGATTTTGTTCATGTATGCACACGCAGAAGGATACACGATTTTTAAACACGAAAACGACTAAAGTACTTTTAAATTTCAATGAAATGTTAGAATTTACTTTAAAGGTTTAATTGCACATTCTTAATTTCTTTTTACATTTGTGATGATCCTCCGTTACTGGTCATGTTGCTTTACGGCTTAAGGTTGTACATAACTTATCAGTAGTAAAACAGCACAGCAGTGTGGTTTTATCATTACATACATACTATGCAGTTGAGTCTATTATCCCTAAATTTTGTTCCTCGGCATACCGTTCGTATATCCATTTTCTATAGGGTAGGATGTATAGTACATTATAGTATGGACTCAATTTGAATGCAACGTTTATACAGGAAGCTGAGCTGACTGTCGGGGATTTGAGTATCATTTCCGAAAGAGAAGCCGTCGTGGATTTTACCATTCCTTTCATGAATGATGCCTACGTAGTCATGATGAAAAGGAATGATGGCAAAAAAGTACCACGGTTGTTCAGCTTTCTGGATCCGTTCTCTTGGACGTTGTGGCTATCAATCGGGCTGGCCTTAATGGTCACCTTTCTGGTTGTCTTCATTGTGGGAAGAATCGCACCGTCCGAGTGGCATCTGTCTAGTCGATGTGATCCGGAGGGTATAAACGGATTAGTGAATCACTATACTGCTGAGGAATCTCTGGTACTATGCGCATCGAGTGCTTAAGCACAGGAACGAGCTTCAACAAATGAATGAGTAGACTGCACCGTTCTCGGTATGAACCGCGACAAATGGATGAGCCTAAAAATATAAAAAAAAAATTAAAAATTATCTGTATGGGCTTTAAAGAAGGACTTTACCCGGTACCTGTATCGGCCATGCATAAAGGGCCCTAATTGCAGAACTTGTGGGCTGCTTGCCGTTCTACTCATTCATTGCTGAATCTCAGTCTATGTATGTGGCGGTGACGAGTGTGATCAGACATTGCTTTTTCCACTTTAGTGGCTGGTTGTTTCTACACTCCTTCAACAAGGACCAAATATATCGCCCAGGTAAAATAAGTTTACTATTAACTGAAACTGACTAGTTCTCATGCAGTACGTTTTTCTCTGCAGAGCAGTCGCAACGAAGATTGCCGTGGCTTCATGGTTCGCATGGGCGCTTATAGTTGGAGCAACGTATACTGCCAACCTAGGTTTGCAACTTTTTGGTCTTACGGGGAACGAAGAAGATTTCGGGTTTGATTTACTTTTAAAAATCACATTGAAACATATTATAGGTTAAAAACTCTGACCGGTGAAGATCCCAGTGCGCCTTTAGGAAAATGTCGAGAAGGTGCCGGAAGCTATAGCGAATAGATGAGAGAAAGCCTGCTAGTCACTTGTCCGAATGCTGCAAAGCTTAGCGCTGTCACATAGCTTCTACTGTATTCTGGAACCCTTTCGATGCTTTCCTGAAGGTGCACCTCTAGCTCTTCCGAGTGGATTCTGTGAAAACGATAAGGCTCGCACTTTCAAGAAAGCAAATTAAATTCAAAATCTTGTTTTACACTCCAAACAGAGCACGTTTTGTAACCACCTATCTGGTCATTATCATTCTTTTTAACAGCGGCATTCCTAACGGTTACCCGGATGACCACCACAATCGCGACCATTGAGGAG
>JAQGAU010001304.1:0-20007 GCA_034698045.1 Paramacrobiotus richtersi | reverse complement strand
TTACGTGGATGTTATGTTCAGGTCGCGATTGCTTAAATCATGAAATTCGTATTTTCTTGTTATAACCTTCACCTTAACGGCCAAGCTGGAATATTCGGCCCGGCCTCTCTGATTCGCCTGATTAACCGAAGTAGGCCGAATCAAGCAATGAGAGAACGTTTATTTAGGGTAAATGCTCAGGGTGTCTAATTCCGACCGAGAGGAGAAAGTGAAAGCATAAAAAGATTTTACTGTCCTAGGACAATCTCTACGACCGAGATTTATGAGCAGCGCTTAATTTACACGTCCACTCTGTTTATTGTTGCGGTGCGTTTAACATTAATAAGCAATTTGTTAGCATAAACAAGCGACTACTACCAATCAAATCTACAACATCCGGTCTTGGTCGAGCAACTGTTTATAATACAACAACAGTACAGAGCAACACAATTAAAAACAAAATTAATGGCAATAAGTTAAGAATCTTTTAAGTTATTAATGCATAACTTTGCCTAACAGAGCGTTCGATGAGGAAAGAATCCTTTGAATGGTATCCAGCCCGAATAAATAATTTTAGGAAGTTGTGACTGTAGAACAAGACCAATACAAAATACCGAAAAGCACTAAGCAAACGTAAAAGATGTACATGTGTATATGCCTGTACCTGACGTAGAACCGTGTATAAACGCACGTAGGCATGTACATAAACAGCACTTCCATCCAGATGTTGACACATACATTTTCCGAAGTTAAATAAAAAATGTATCCCAGGTAGTACGCGATGGAACAGTAGCGAAAATCAAACTAACATTACCGCGGATTATTTCCATATCACGTTACATTTCCAGATCATAAGAATCAATCTGTAAATCATGAGGAAGCTGTACAGTGTAGACTGTCACGGCTGCATATAACACACTGACTGTGTATGGTACTGTATGGAGCCGTATGCTCAGTCAGCCTCAGTGCGCATGAAACCTGGTACAGCCGCATTGCCTCTCTGTACTCTTATCTCTTACGAGAAGGAGAACCACAAACTGGGCAAAACACGGATCTGACACCAATCGCAGTTCCGTGTCCATTGTTATGCTCGCCGCTCACATTCGAACGTTTTTTGCATGGCAATTACTTCACACGACATTACACAGTTACCCTAAATTATTTCAAATTTTTTGGATGCGTGTGACTTGAAATATGATGACCTTTTCTAATGTGGGAAAACCGCGGGCCGATTTTGCCCGCATCGGGAATGTACTTCCGCTTGCATATTAGCGCAGATATTTGACAAATTTAATTGTATGACTACCTAGTAGAGGCATTCGGGACAAATACGGACGGAAAGTTCATATGGCCTGGGAACAGGAATTTTTTTACAATTGCACCGGGCCGAATTTGCCCGGGTGGCCTTTATAGGGTTAAGGGTGTTGTTACTCGGTCTCGTATTGTGCATTGGTCGCATTTCGGAATGTGCTCAAGATTGACAATGCACTGCTAACCAAGCTCTGCGGTTGATAACCCTTTGATTAGGACTTCCACAAAACTGCAAGTTCTAACGGAAGAGCACACAAAGTGGTCGCACAACACACACGACACGAGCGTGGCTTGATACCCGTTCTGCGTGCGCTTGCGTTACTTACCACTTGTAGCTTTTGTGGAAATCTTGGCCGAGGATTATCAGTCGCAGGGCATGCCTAGCACTGTATTGTCAATCTTGGACCATTTCGAAGTGTAGTCAACTAGTAAATTAGGCAAGCCGAACGTTGCATTGAACTTCGTTAATTTAGGAACCACTGTGTACTTGGAGCGCAGTATTCGTTTTCATCCCATGGAAGCTGACTTTCATTACATGCTTTCTTCGGGTTACGGTTTTGCGGGCCGTTACGAAGAATCCCTGGGAAGTGCACGACGAGCTTATGAACTGGAGCAGCGCCCACACTGGCTGTATGGCATAGCAACTGCCGTTAGAAAGCTTTACGAAGGCGCGGATCAACAGGATGAAGATTATCGGCTGAATTTGAAAATAGATGCGTTACGAGCGTATCAGAAGTTTCTCGAAGAAAATCCCGCAGATGAACGCAAAGTCCCGGCTGCCTTATTTTGTATTGCTTCGCTGTACTGCTGGCAAGATGCTGACGTTCAAAAGGCTAAACAGTACTACAAGCGGGCTTGTGAGGCCGACGTTCGTCGTCTTCCGTGTTTCAAGGCGGTGGACGATGGTGGATTGTTTCCTCCGAAAAGACATGTTGAAGTTTACTTGAGCGCGTTGGAGGCGAACACCACCCGTCCGATAACTTCGAATATCGAAAATATTGCAATAGAACAGGCGAACACCTGGTGCGAAAAATGTGGAGAAGCGAGCCCGCTGTACTTGTGTGTCTGCCGTGAAGCGGCGTATTGTGGCACGGAATGTCAAACGTCGAACTGGCGGACTCACAAGCAGGCGTGCAAAGCGAAGTTTGCAAAAATGCAAAAGCTGCGAAAAATGTAGCGGTGCAAGTTGGATCTACAGGGTCAAGAGTTTGATGTTCTGTTGCTGCTCAGCGAGTAACTGTGAAAAAGACGGTTTCGATAGTTTTTTCCTGTACGGCCTCATCGTTTTTAGATCCCACTTCAGTGTATGTATTTGCGATTCTTCCTGTGCGCAAGCCATAGCCATATAAACAATAATTGCGCATGTATGTCAAATGCTCTGAGAAATTACCTGTTAGATGTTTTGGGTTGGGGAATACGAATTTAAACGTGACACCATGATATGTATAAGTCGTGTTCATTAGATGGTAACTGACGTTAAGAAAGTACACGCACCCAGATCCGGTCAAGTCCGCAATCAACTATGAACAACCAAACCAGAGAGCAACAGCGTATACCTCCAGATCGGCAGGGATTTGGAACTTCTGAGTTTGTCATAAGGTCATGACAAAAAAGCTGGAAAGAGCATTTCCTTGCATTTGTAAACATGACCAAATCACAGGTATCGAGAAATTCTATTCAGATATCGCCATACGCCACAAAACTGCTGTTCGTTGCTTATTTTTTGAATGTGTAAAGATATTTTTTGCTTCGCAGCTCATTTTACTTTTCGATCATATTCGATGCCTTGTCCATCTGATGGACATCGCCACAACGGGTTATACATGCCAGTCATTTAAGACTGAGTAGCGTAACTTTAACAAGCCAAATCAGCATCCGGTAGTAGACAGTGCGCGGTACCCGGTTCGGGTTTTCTTATGCGTGCCGTAGTGAAAAGGTTTATTGACGTGTTCGCTACTGTAATATTGTGTTTTTTCGTACTTATATGTAAGTCGGCAGTCTTATGAACCGGATATATCTTACACGTACACAGCTGCTAGCAAATCATGTGCACCTGGCCGGAAACGACCTGTTTTATTTTTCACCTCTTCCTACCATGGCCGAACCTCCACGTTGCACACTTCCGAAACTGACAGAATTTAGCGTACAATAATATGAAGAACGCGACACTCGTGATCAAGCAATGTTGGAGTACAGAGCCTTGTCAAAAAAATTCAACAGAAGAAATGGAAAACAACAACGACAGTAAATTAATAATCCTATACAGCGATCGTAACAAACTAGTAACATGTGTAAATCGGTATTCTGAATTTCGTGCATGTCCGTAAGTCATTTGCACGTATTACAACTTCCTTGAGCTCGTTCTCTGTTGCCTGTCGCAGAAATGTTCGGTGATCTCTGTGAACCGGATATGATGAAATCTCGCAGTGTACACGCACACCAGGAACTCGGAAGCACGTTGGCATAAAAGCTCGAAATACAAATCTGTTGTTGCATTGATAAGCTAAATAGTTAATACACCAGGTAACCAAGTCGCCGGCATTTTGACGGATTGGACAGTAACAGAACAATAGCTACTGTATTAGCATGTTTTCGTGCACTTTCTTAACTGTATTTGTGTTCGTTTTCGTTCCGCACACCAATTTTCCCAATGTCGGTAAGTATCTGTATGACCTCCATTTGCATATTTTTCTACTATCAACCGAACTGACTATAAGTATTCATACGATATCGATCCGCCATACCATTGTATTCATTATTTTCTACGCAGATGCAGCTTGTCCGGTGCGACCACTACCACCGGACGTTTGCAACGTACGGAATCAACTGCAGCACGCTGTTCTATAGTATCTGGTATGGAAACCCAGTACATTTGAAAAGTTCTTTTTTAATCTTTAGAATGTGACTTGCCCGTATGGAAAGACTTGTAGTCCCTATAGCGTGACTTATTGTCCGGAGCGTGTGTGGGAAATCTGTTTTCCGCCTCTTCCGGTCTGCGGTGTCGTTACGGGTAAGACATTATTGGTTCAGTTATTGACAATCCTCACTTGACAGCATTGAAGATCACTTGACGAATTTCTTCCGCTTCCCCTTGTTATAAGCATAAAATCTCAGGATGCTAAAACAAAGTTGTACCACGTCATTTTTCGTAATTGTTCCTTCAAACTGATGTACTCACCCGGTCCGTTACAGATCCGTGTAAGGTGCGTACGGCGGAGGATTATTTGTTAACAAGCAATAATCATCCAGAAGTTGCCACAATAGTCATGTGATAGTCTTGCCAAAGATTCATGCACGTTACAGGTCACAGTGTGTCCAAGTGGAACGGAGTGCTTTTCGGTCAAAGATCAATGCAGTGATAACGGAGCATGTACCATCAAATCCCAGTGTCGACGTACGTGATATACTAATGGCTTTTATCGTACTTTAAAAGAACAGGTTGAGTTTTGTTCAAACTAAACATCAGAAGGTGAGACTGGGCAATTTCGGGTTAAAAGTATGAAAACACTTATTACAGCAAAAGGCACTGTGTCTTGTGACGTTGTTTCGGCCCAGTTACATAGCGGTGTGTGGTTTTCTGGTGGACTGGTGCTGTACCAAGTACTTTTTGGGCCTGACGGAGCGTTTTTATTAATTTTGTTTACTTCACGACAGTTATGTGAAGTTACCGTTTCAGCTCAGAACAAGTTTGGAAAGTGTCCCCCTTCGGGAACGGTGGGCCGTGGCGTCTGTGATACTCCGTGTCAGAATGATGCCATATGCCCGTCGGTGATGATATGCTGTCCAAATGATGCTGGCGCCAAGTTCTGCTCCGGAAGACTGGTTATTGAATAGTAATGAGAACATACAAACGCGGTTATAACATAAGCATCGCTAACAGAGATAAACCAAGGCACTGACCAAGGAAATGAGTGGTTTGAATGTTTCGAGACAAATCCGTTGTGCGATCCGCAGTTTTGTTACTGTATCTGTTTTGTTGACGGATAGCAAAGTCCTGAGTATTAGCTGCAAATGGTTGTTAGGAGAATTGATAAAAATATGCACAGATGTTTTTAATTAAAACCCTGATGCTGATGTACTTGTAATTCCCGGATACGGTGATTTTTGGGTTTGCGAATACGAATTTAAACGTCACACCTTGATATAAAATTAGTGTTCATTAGATGGTAACCTGACGTTAAGAAAGTACACGCCCCCATCCCGGTCAAGTCCGTACCATCAACAAGCAATCAAAACTGTGACTGCTAGCGAGTTATGTGCAGCATCGCAGATCGGCATACACGCTCAGAATAATAATATATTCTCGCACAAACAAAAGGCACAACTGAACAGACTTTCGGTCAGCAAACGTTTTCAGGTCGTGATAGAAAGCAGTGGCTACGTAGTCAACATGTATTGACGCATCCTCGTAAAAGGAGTTGTACTTGTTTTCCTCCCACACTTGAATGTGCTATACAGTGTCGGCAAGTGGGACTTCGTTTGCACACCACTTAATTAACAATCGCATTCGCCGGTTTTCAAGACGGAATGGTGCTTCTGTACCTTAAAATGGAATAACTATGCGCTGCACCGATGTTTGCTTGCTCTGTCGTTGCACAAATTTTATCAAGAAAAAAACAAGCATGACGGAAACAAGGTTGGTTTATTTGATGCTGTGCATAAAAGAGATGTCTCACTCCGGCTGGAAGAAACATACATATGATTTAACATATCTGCAGTCGCTTCGTCAGAGGATTCTCTCATCATTGTAGAGCGGTTAAACTAATCAAAAGATGTGACGAATACTCCGGTCGTGTGATGTTGCTTAACCCCGTAAGCAAGTCTAAGCAGTGTCCTAAAACACCGGAAACATCTCGCTGACTTTGCTTAACACCGTAAGCAAGCCTAAGCAGTGTCCTACAACGCCGGAAACCACTCGCTGACTCTGCTTAACCCTATAAGCAAGCCTAACTAGTGTCCTACAACATTAGAAACCGCTCTCTGACTTTGCTTAACCCCGTAAGCAAGCCTATGCCTTGCCTTGAAACACTGGAAACCGCTCTCTGTTGTTGCTTAACCCCGTAAGCAATGCTATGCAGTGCCTTGAAACATTGGAAACCGCTCTTTGACTTTGCTTAACCCCGTAAGCAAGTCTATGCAGTGCTTTGAAACATTGGAAACCGTGTACCGGTAAGTCCAAAATTCAGGCTAATCTGCGCTTCGGATACCGCAGAAGCGACTGGTGCACACAGAGATCGCGCGTCAGCCTTGTTTGTTTTGTGAACTCCGAGGTTAGGAACCAGCCGTTTCAAAATTTTGAAGCTTGATGATGTCATATAACAGCGATACGACTTATCTAGCATTTTAGAATTTGGTATCGGAGCTGTGGTCCTTCCCATCATTTCCTTCGCACTAACTTTATCTTCCTATGAAAACCCTTAGCCGGCAGGGATCTTCCGCCGAAACATTCACTGACTGCGGTGCTCGGCATCCGGCAGCAGGAATGCAGCTAATTCAGAGTGAAGTCAGGGAACTGCAGATAAGAACAACCAAAACCGGAAAAATCCGTTCACAACGCACATTTGTTACGCGCTGATTGTAGGCGTTCTGCGACACAGTTTGCCACCAAAACTGCCTATAACGGACCGGAATTCGGATAACTGAATTATTTAAGTGAGATGGAAAAGCAAATGAGTGAAGACGTACCATCGCATCGAACACGCTCCTCGCATTAGCCTGGACGGTTAATTGTTTCGAGTGAGGTCAGGAAGGGAATGTACGGAACGACAGAAGCAGCATCCGGCCTGGTGTTGTTTCGCTTTTCCTAACGGTCAAACCTCCACGTGGCGCATTTCCGACAACGACGGAATTTAACCCACAATAACGAAGACTGCAACACCTTGAAGCCTTGCCTAAAATTAGCCAGGTATGTAATCGAAAATAGTAGCGACAGTAAATAATCTTCAGCGAACGTAACAAATTAATGAAATCTGTACTCGTTGTTCTGAATTTCGCAACACTCGAACACCGTGCATGTCCATAAGTCATTTGCACGTATGTATTACAGCTATGTTGAGCTCGTTCTCTGTTGCCTGTCGCAGAAATGTTCGGTGATCTCTGTGAACCGGATATGATGAAATCTCGCGGTGTTCACGCACACCCGGAAATACGCGAAGCACGTTGGCATAAAAGCTCGAAACACAGATCTTTCTTGCATTAACAAGCTAAAGAGTTAAGTCTACCGACAGAAAGCAGTCTTACAGATTGAGCAGTAATAAAGAAGTTACTAGTATTAGCATGTTGTTATACATGTTCCTTACTGGACTTGTGTTCGTTTTCATTCCGCACGTGACTATTCCCAATGTCGGTAAGTGCGACCTCTTTATGCATATTTTTTGTAATTAATACTATCAACTGCCTTGATTGTAGCTATAATAAACTATTTTTACGATACATATCGATATCGCATACTGTTGTGTACCAATCTTCACAGTTTTCATGATTTTCTGTGCAGACGCAGCTTGCCTAGTGCGACCACTTTTTCCGGACGTTTGCCAAGTACGGACCTGAATACTCTCCCTGTTCTGCATTTAGCATGAGAATTCGATGCACACCGACATTTCGTTCGTTTAAAGGAATTTAACAATGCCTTTTTCACAAGAAAAACCTTTTATTATTTTAGAATGTGTCTTGCCCGTACGGAGCCGCTTGCACTTCCTACAGTGTGACTTGGTGTCAGGACCGCAAGTTCGGGATGTGTTTTCCCGTTCCGTTCTGCGGTGACGTAAATGCGGGTAAGACGTTAAAGGGTTAGTTTTGGATAAAGTTGAATCGACAAATTTCTTCCGCTTGTCTTAATTCTAAAATTTCCCATTTATCAGGATTCTAAGTTATCTGAAACGAAGATGTACCATGTCATGCATATTAAAATTTTGTACCTCCAACTGATGCACACACTTGATCCGTTGCAGATCCGTGTAAGGTGCGTACGGTCCACGATTATCTGTTAACGAGCAATAATTAGCCGGGACTTTCCACAATGGTCGTCTGACAGTCTTACCAAAGGATCATGATATTACAGGTCGCAGTGTGTCCAAGTGGAACGGAGTGTTTCAATGTCAAAGATCAATGCAGTGATAACGGGGGATGCACCATCAAAACCCAATGCGAAGGTAAGATATTAAGCAGTTTCGTTTTAACATTCATGATAATGAAAACCACTGAATCATTTCAACCCAGCCATAATTTGTGCGGTTTTCCGCTACTGGAAACTTGTGGGTGTGACGGAACGTGTACACTGCTTAACAACGGTTATGTGAACTGTTATACCGTTTCAGCTATCAAGAAGCCTGGTATGTGTCCTCCTCCGCCATTGGTGGGCAAGGATATCTGTGAGACTTCGTGTGGAAATGATGCCATATGCCCATCCGGGATGTTGTGCTGCCCGAATGAAGCAGGCACAGGGAAGTTTTGCTCAGGAACTTGGGTACCTGGACCCGGCCGTTAATTGGATCCGTTTGTTCCACTGTATCAAGAGGGTTTTCAATGCAGTAGGCACAAACGACGTTGAAAACATACAAGCGCGGTTATAACATAAAGTTCCCGAATAGATACGTACGTTAATACATTGACCAAGGAAACGATTACGCTGGATATACTGTATGGATACAGTTTCGTTGTCAGACATTCGCATTTTTCTTTTTGTATCTGGGTTTTAGATGAATAGCACATTTTTGAGTATCCGCAATTGCCAGAGTTATGCAATAAGAAATCTGAACAGGCGTTTTTTTATTAAAGCTCCATGTTATTTATGTTGATGTACGAGTAACTATTGTACTTACATACGTGATGAAATCACTGTAGTGATGTTTTACGCATGGGGTATGAAAATCCAGTTGTCACTGATCGAATATAAGAAGGGTTCAGGCCATCATTGATCGCCGGCTTTGGACGCAATATCGTACTGCATTATCTTAAAACGGGAGTTATTGTTGCGAAGTAGCGCTTGAAGAGTTGTTCCTGAAGGTCATAAACCCTTCGACACTGATTCGTGCAATTGCGGGGAAACCTTCCGACAGACTGGAACTGACTTCTTGCAATTTTCGTGGTGGCGCTCCGATAGGTCAAAATTAAAGAGTAACAGCACTACTACCGCAAGGAACGGCACGTTAGTAGCTGTATACTTCTGTGGATCTTCCAACGGTGCGTCTGCCAAACACCTCTGTAAAGTTCTTCGACATGTTGCAAAGGAAAGTGAAACTGCCGTTAGAATTCTTAACGACAGCGTGACGAGTACTTGGCTTTTTAAAGATGGTTTGTTGACACTGTATCAAGGATAATCTCCTGACTTTATAATTACCTAAAACTAGCAGAGCCCGTAGCTATCGATACCATAGCGTATAAATAAATTTCCATTTACCCTTAAGAATTACTTCCTTTCTTCGTTAAGCAAAACCACATTCTCTAACGACTTTTGCTAAAACAATACGCACTCTGTGTGCGGATCATACACCTTGAGCCTGATATATGTACCAGGAAGTACAAAGTAATAATTGCAGGTCACTGTGACATGCATTGAGCAGGTTCGTCTGTTCCTGTTGTGCTTTTATTACCTGTAAGTTGATTCTGTAAGCCGACTAATACTCAAAATCAGGTTTGCGCATGCAAACCAGTTAACACGTTATTTCCGTGGGGTGTTTTTGGATGGAGCGCTGAATTTCCTATATTAGCAAGAAAGCCGATGTGTCGAAACTTCACATTGCAAACCTGATCTTGCACTAAGAACGCGGAAATTTAGACTGACATTTTCAGGCTAACAGACGTTTTTTATTAATCGTACTCGGAAGCAGCCGCCCGTGTCCCGCGCCCCGCCAAACATGCATTCATCCATATTTGTGTTTGGACTGATCTTCGTTTTCGTCCCCTACTTGGGTCTTCCAAATAGCGTCGGTAAGCAACATTTTTTGCACATATCTCTCTGAATAACAATGACAACCGAGGCGGTTACAAGCGTCTTTCCAAGGCCTTCGTAACAAATTCATCTTTGCTATTGTGTGCAGATGCTTGCTCTTTGTGGCCAACGCCGGATGTCTGCAAGGTAAGCAACTGTATTCACCAGAAATGTTGTCATCTGGTATGGTACTTCGATATACACTGAAACGAGTTTACAATCTTTAGAATGTGAGCTGCCCGAATGGAAACACTTGCAGTCCATACCGGGTGACTTGGTGTCAGAACCGAGTAATGGATACTTGCTTTCCGCCTCTTCCGGTGTGCGGCGATAAAGGTAAGAAGTATTTATTGTTTAACTTTTAATAATGTCAAAAATGCAAAGTTAAACCAACATTTTCCAGATCCAGACTGTCACCAGTATTCGCCATTTGTCACCGTTGCACCAGTCTAACTATCTGTTTGTTGCAGATCCGTGTACGGTGCGTACGGCGTAAGGCCATTTACTGAAGAAAGTTTAATCAGCAAACAGTCACCACAGTGTAAATTTCGCTGTTTATGCCAAAGAATCGACTTTTAGGCCACAACGTGTCCAACTGGAACGATCTGCTTTTCTGTCAAAGATCAATGCAAAGTTAACGGAGCTTGCACCATCAAAGCGCAGTGTGAAGGTAAATGAAAAGCGGCCTTCCGTGTTTATACGCAAATTTAAATGCTTATAATAATAATGTGTAAATATCGACTTCAGCCCTCAAGAAGCCCGGGACGTGTCCCCCTCCGAGACCTGTGTCAATGGGCGACTGTTCGACTTTCTGCGAGAATGACGCCAAGTGCCCGTCCGGAAAGAAATGCTGTCCAGCAGCGAGTAATTTCGGTAAATCAAAGGTTTGCTCTTGAACTCCCAGTCGGCCGGTAATGGAATCTGTCTGTTCAACAATGCTGTGAAGCTAGTATTAGATTTTAATGATGAAAGCGCTGTTATAACAAAAAAGAACAACGTATTTGCAGAAATTTACTGTGCGACCTAATTAGAGTTTTATTGTCAAGCATACGATGTTTTGGTTGAATATTACGCTCTTCGGACACAGGTAGCAGACTTGTTTTAGCACTACGAGGTGACTTATTGCAGGCTGTTTTAGTTACGAAATTTACGCATAACCCTTTCTCGAAATAAGTACGTGTCTTGTCACGCATGTCATCATATATATATTATTGAAAATAAATTAATGGAATTATGTTTGACCTAGGCCACTATGGTTGAATATATAGTCCGTATAGGTGGTGACGAGCACGACAATCCGTTTATCAGTACAGTATTTGATCGGCATGCAAACCGACAGCCGGTACAAGTGTACAGAAAAGAAAAAAAAAAAGTGTACAGAAAAGTGTACAAGTGTACGTACTTAACATGACACTATAATATTTTGGATTTCTCCGTATTTTTCTCGCGAGCTTGTTCTTAAGGCAGACCACGGCCGTTCGACAAGTTAGTTATGACGGAGCGTCGTAACTCACATAAGAAAGATTTCAGTCGGTTCATATTCCCGAGTTCACGATACCGTAAGTGTATGTTTACTGTGTGTGGTAACAGGTTTCTTGACCCGCTCGCTGCTTACATACTGTTTTATTCACACTTATAATTAACCAATTAGCGGTCTCCATGAACGAACCGGATGTGCCAAAACATTATGTCATACCGTACGCACGCAGCAAAGGCTTGTGCAGTATCGCAGATCGGCATACACGGTCAGAACTTCAGTCTATTCTTACAGTAACAAACCAAAACATTGGACGGCATTTTTCCGGTCAAGAAATCCATTTCGGATCGTTCTTAAAATCTGGGTAGTTATCATGTATTCATGCATACTCGTAAGAGGACTTGTGTTCATTTTCTTCGCGTACCTTAACGTTCTGTACAGTGTCGGTAAGTACGACTTTTTTTGCATTCTCTTGATTAACACTGTTAGCCGAGACGATTACAAGCTTTTTGGAGTTGGTAGCTGGTTCCTAACATTGACTACTAATAGACTTATTTTTTAATGTGTGTAGACGCTTGCGCTCCTCCACTACCAACGCATGAATGCCAAGTAAGCAACTGTATTTATCGGAAATCTTGCTATCTGATATCGAAATTCAGACATCCTTACTCGACTTTATCAACCTTTAGAACGTGAGCTGCCCGTATGGAGACACTTGCCGCTCATATGGGGCTTGGTGTCAGAGTCAGAGTGGCAATTTGGATGCTTGCTATCCGCCGCTGGCGGTGTGTGGCGACACTATGGGTGAGAAAAGTATAATATTACAGCGTTCCAAAAGGCAAATGAGGAATCATTGCTTTACTACTAAACAATTCTTCGTTCATTCTATACGTGTTTGTCATGTCATGTTACATTAAAGCAAATAATTTAGTAACTAATTAAGTAATGCGTTGCAGATCCGTGCACGGTGAGTTTGCAAGGCGTAGTACCATTGGCTAACAGAAACTGATCACGCCAGCTAATAAAACCATGGCAGTTTGATGATTCTGCCAAAGGATCACCGTTATATAGGTCGCACTGTGCCCAAAGGGAACGGTCTGTCTTTCGGTCAAAGATCAGTGCAGTGACAACGGCGCTTGTTCCGTCAAGCCCCAATGCGTAGGTGAGAATCCCTAAGATTAGGCAGTCGCAAGTTATAGGTACGGCTGTATGGAAACCATTTGTAACACTATTATCACTGTCACTAGCTGTGTAAGGTGTACCGATAGCGTATTATGGTTCAGCTACCATTTATCCCAAAACGATATTACTGTATGTATGAAGTCTTCTGGTACTGGAATTGTACAATCGGTTGCACACGGTTCTAGCAATTATGTGAAACTATCCATTTCAGCCCTCAGTAGACCCGGAACGTGTCCCCCTCCGATAGAAGTGAGCGTCGGCCTGTGTGTGATTTCATGTCAGAATGATGCCAGATGTCCATCCGGGACGAAATGCTGTCCAGGGCTGACTAATTCCGGTACTGCCAATTTCTGTTTTCAACCGTCAACCGGCGTTTAATGGCTTCGGTCTGTTCACCTGCAATGTGAAAGTGATTGTTAAGGAATAACGAGTTCTAAAAATGCTATAACAATAAAAAAACAGAGACTGTTGTACAACAGATTCCACAGTTGATCTACGACGCAGTAAAACGAATGCATAGTTCGCGTTTCTGTATAAAAATGCGATCCCCTTGAGTATTGTACATAGGATGCGGTAATCAGACACTTTTCCTGATCAATGCATAACTAGATTGTCTTCGTAAGAAAACAAGTCTACCACACCGGTTTCTCAGAAAATGTCTTCCTTGCAAAGTTACATTTCTGACACGAGGGTCGTGGTGCCCCTACGATAGGCCCAAAACCACGGGCCACGGCTAACACACGGAACAGCGTTATAGCAGGGGTTTTCTTTTTGGACCTTTTGACGATATAAATACACTATCTCTTTGATTTCTACTTTGACTACTTTGACAATTAAAAGCGAAATTATATCGAGAGGTCGTAATGACAAATTTAGGACCACTTTCGCTTTGTAAAGTCAGTTTGCAGTCACTACTGTATGTACGACGATTCACGTTGATCTCTGAATTTTTATAGTGAGAATATTACAGTACAGATTCTGTATTATTTTGGGCCTCTGGCCATTGATTATCTATCAGGAAACTGCGTACAGTAAATCAGTTTGTACTTGCATGGCGCTAAAGATTACTAAATCTTTCTTTCTTCGTCAAACAATGCCAAAACTGCTTGAGACGTAGTGCAGTCCGGTGTGCGGACCGTATACTTCCGTGGAGGAAGGCTTGCCTGGAAGTACTGTACGAGTTCGTTTATATGGCGGACCGGTATCGTTTGGATTGTGTTTGTATTATTGGAGATTGTTCTTAAGCCGATTATGTAAGCCGTTTATTAATATTCGAAACAGGTTACGCTTGGTTAATATGTTATTACCGTGGGGTTTTTGGACGGAGCGCTGAATTCCCTATTGCACCAAAGAAGTGCTGAAGTTTCTAGATTACAAGTACCTAGCGCGCGATATATGCAGCATCGCACGTCGGCCTACACGCTGAAAATACTACCTGTTAATAGGCTGTTATTACACTAGAAAGCGGAGTATTTTGATGGAGATTTTTTTGACGGGCCTGCCGAGACTTTCACTTAAAATGTATTCGTGGATATTTTTAACTGGAATAATATACGTTGGCGTCCCGCTCTTGAATATTCCATACAGTGTCGGTAAGTCTCACTTTACATATCACTCCGATGCAAGCCGAGGTTTATCATAAAAACCCTAAGACAGCTGTTTAATTCCGAAGACTCAACTGTCAACGCCGATGAAATTTGCTTTGCTATGTTTGCAGACGCTTGCTCCTTGTGGCCAACGCCGGACGTCTGCCAAGTAAGCAAATAATTTACCAGAAAATTGATGTTGTCGTATTTTATTAACCTTACCATTTTCTGATCTTTAGAATGTGAGCTGCCCGAATGGAGACACTTGTCGTGAGTACCGCGTGACTTGGTGTCAGGACCGTGTTATGGATACTTGCGATCCGCCTCTCCCGGTGTGTGGCGATAAAGGGGGTAAGTAGTGTTTACTGCTCAGTTTTAATAATTGCAGAAATTCACCGATAAACCAAGCATTTCTGCAGTTTAATCTATTTTTAATATCAAAACTCAAATTTCTTCAGCCCACCACTCTTTATTGGTCATCGTCGCACAAATGTAATTACTATGTGTTGGTTACAGATTTCGATCCGTGTGCGGTGCGTACGGCGTAGCATTCCCTAAGAAAGGTTTTTCAGCAAGTACAGTGATTAATTTGCCGTTTATGCCCAACGATCCCCATGTTGTACAGGTCAATCCGTGCCCAAATGGAACGGTCTGCTTTTCGGTCAAAGACCAATGCAAAGATAACGGAGCTTGTACCATCAAAGCCCAGTGCGAAGGTGAGATTAATTTTCGGAACTTTGGTTTTGTTATGAAAACTCTTCCATGCTACTACGAGCATGAAAATGCGCATAATAATAATGTGCAATTATCGACTTCAGCCCTGAACAGGCCCGGAACCTGTCCCCCTCCCAGACCTGTGTTCATGGGTGATTGTTCGAATTTCTGTGAGAATGACGCCAAATGTCCGTCCGGGATGAAGTGCTGTCCAGCGGAGAGTAATTTCGGGGAAGCAAATGTTTGCTCTTAACTGCCAGTCGGCCGGTACTGGAATCTGTCAATTCAGCTATATTATGAAGTCAATATTATGGCAGATAGTAATGAGGATATGAAAGAGCCGTAATTGCAAGAAAGGGACTTGATGCTTTGCAAAGAATAAGTTTACGCACGGACTATTGAAGCGACCTGCTACCTAGTAATGGCTTCATTGCGAAGCATACGTTTATTTGATTGGATTGCTTTATGTGGATCCTTGTACGAGACTGTAAGTCACCAGTCGAATGCAAAAGTGCGCGGTCTGTTCGTCGTTACTCTGCTGTACAAAATGAAGACACAGAAAACTGCGACTCGTAGGTAAAGGCCACGTAACTCACATATTTTTTCCAAAAGCTATTGTTAAATGGAACCGTCGTTCATCGAATCGCTGAAATCTCGGCACTAGGCTAATTGATCAGTTTCTGCCGCGCAAAGCGGCAAATGCTACACTGGCTGTTACTGGCATCGTTCGTAGTATTTGTACAACACAAGCCATTGCGGCTACGGAGAAATACAACCACTGATTTATTGTCACTCCCTCTATATAAAAACATTTTTCCGATTTGGTGCAGTAACTGGTCGCAGTTATCTTTTTTCCGAACTATCAACAACACCGTACGAACTCCAAACGCATTTGACTGAGTCCTTTACCTCCGCAACTCCGTTTACCGTAAACCACACAGCCACATCAAAGGATCAAAGATCATTTGCAAAGAATATAAAGTGGTCGTTATTTGAAATACATCGTTCGACAACCGAATGTCGAAGAACACCAGCGACACCCAGTAGACATCCGCTGGGATCCAACAGATAAACACGCTGATTGATGTCATTGTCAGGACAATGAACGGCTTCACTTCTTTTCTCCTCAAGTTAAACGGCAAATTTACAGGCACTCTTTTTCTTGCTGTTTGGGTAACCGCATTAACGTCTGCGCTTGGCACTGAATTTACTCCTACTAGTACTGGCTGGATGATGTCGTGTCCGCCTGCCAGTGTCCCGACGATATTTAACCTTTTCCTTTCCCATCTTTTATGTATAATGTAGATGTAAACGGAAACAACAAAAATGAGTGGTACCAGCCGGTCCAAAACGAACTCGGTGCGACTCCAGTGAATCATGGATCCAGTATTAAGCCTGCACTCCTTTCGTTTCCCGGGAGGATTGTAAACAAAGAGATCCACTAAAAACGCAGGAAATGGTACCAAATGTACATACGTGAGCATCGCAATGTAGACAAGCAAAGCCATTTTTTTCGTGTGACGTCGTCTGTATGAAATAGGAAATCTGATGGCCCACAGTCGATTGAGCGATATTAAAACGTGTGATAGCAACGGGACGACGCTGACTACTTTCAGGATATAAAGGTAGGCAACACATAGTGAGTGATCTCCGGGAAAAACTCCATAGACTGAGCTCAGTATTTCGATCGGGCGTTCAACGCCCAGAAAGAGGATGTTGCTCATCAATATGGCAAGCAGATATACAGCAAATGATGACATGTGTGTCCGAGGCGTAGTTGGGAAAACCAATACAGCAAGGTTCATAAGAATTGCGACTGCAGATATTCCGACGATTGCGACGGTTACCGGTGTCCATCCTGTGGGCCGAGAACTTGATGAAAACCATGTGAAATTCTTCGTATTATTCCGTAAGCGAGATGCGTTAGACATCTCCATGTTTGTCTTATTTGCAAAATTTAATGTAGAACACAGCCGCAACGTGCAATCAACGGTATAGTGGGAGCGTATATTTTATTCCGAAATTGTATAAAACTCAATAGACGTGAAGAAGCTTAAAGAATGGTTGTTGTCTTGAGGAACTATTACTGTAATTACGACACGCAATGGTTGTTGTCTTGAGGAACTATTACTGTAATTACGACACGCAATGCTCCAGCATGCATGAGATGGTTCAGCTCGCTTTACATGTCATGCAGTGTTAGGCAGCTACGTAGCGAAAGCCCACACTGTGTGGGTGACAACGATCCATTACGATAATCAAAGTAAAAGGTCATGATTCCACGGGGAAAGCGCTTCGGCCCTTACAGGCTTGCCAAAGGCCGCAGTCATGCATGTAATGAGTCTGCTATGGATGCGAGCCTGTTGGCGGTCTGCGCAAGCGAGCTGCGGGGAATCCGCCAGAAAAATGGGGAACGCGCTAAAGTTACGTACATATCGAAAAGGTATCGACTATCGATGTACCAACTCGCCTAATTGGCTGCCTAAAAGGTCTGAACCGATGGAACCCTTGTCTGCCTAATGCACTGTGTAAAACGTTAACCGTTCTACAGCTGCAGGTTACGCGCTAAACAGCTGCTTTTAATGTACGCTGGACGATTCGCGAAGTTCACAATGCGCAAGTCGAACGACGCTAGGCGTCATACCGTTGCAACGCCAAACAGGCCAACAGATAAATGTGTGTTTCGGCATTCCGGAACAGTATGGATTTTTTAGAATATTCCACCTTCGACCACAAGGCGCGGAATGGAAGCATGCACTGTCAAGAACTCCAATAATCACATCCCGTAGGACCGAGTCGGATAATCTGAACAGCCAGCAGTACACCCGGCACAGAATGTATCCGAGCCAGATCTTCCATCCGCTTCGGTTGTATGTAATCTTTTGCCGATACGGAGGATGATCAAGTAAACGCACTTGCATTCATAATGAAACTCTTACTAGGTCGCACAGTCGCTTCATTAGTCCGTGCATAATATAAACTTATTGTCGAGAATGTAATGATTCCGTATGCTGTATGTGGACCCTGGTATGGCATATGTGTTAACCAATAAATAAATTATGTTTTCGCCCAATATTGCGTTTTTAAGACGGATAGCACATTTGTTTTAGCCCCAGGACATGACTACTGGCAGGCCGATACTATACAATTTACTGCCCTCTACATAAACACATAAACAGGAATTTTGTGCCGATTTGGTAAAATAATTGTTTGCAGTCACATTTTTTCGAACATTATGCAACCAGCAACACTGTACGAACAACAAATGCATGTGGCTGGAATCTTTACCACCGTCTACCGTAAACTGCAAAGCCACATAAGAGGATCAAAGATCATCTGCAAAGAATATAAAGTAATCGCCATATGTAATACAGCGTTCGGGAATCGAATGTCCAAAAACACCATCGCCATCCAGTAGATATCCGCCGGGATCCAACAGATGAAAACGCTGATTGATGTCATTGTCAGGACAATAAACGGATTCACTTTCTTTTTTCTCAGATTAGTCTGCAGACTCTGGAGGACTGCAGACACTCTTTGTCTTTCCATCTGCGCACCATTTTGAATCGTCGAAAGACTGCTACGACCTTGAATAACCGCATGAACGTCCGCACTGAAGCCTGCCACTGGTTCTTCTCCTGCTGGCTGGATGACATCGAGTCGGGCTGTCACGATATTTGACCTTTTCCTTTCCCTCTTTTTCTGTATAATATAGATATAAACAGAAACAACAAAAACTAGTGGTATCAGCCGGTCTAAAACCATCTCGGTGCGACTCCAGTGGATCATAGATCCCGTATCAAGCCTGCATTCTTTGTGTTGCAGGGGAGGATTGTACACAAAGAGATCCACTAAGAATGCAGGAAATGGTACCAGATGCACATATGTCAACATCGCAATGCAAACGCACAAGGCCGTTTTTTTCGTGTGTCGTCGTCGGTATGACAGGGGAAACTTTATGGCCCACAGTCGATTGAACGATATCAGAACATGTGATAGCACCGGGACGGTACTGACAACTCTCACGAAATACAGGTAGGTGACGCACAGTGAGTGACTTCCGGGGAAAAGTCCATAGACTGAGCGTAGGATTTCAATGGGGCGTTGAACACTCAGAAAGAAAATGTTGGTTATGAACATGACAAGTAGATATACGGCAAAGGATGATATTTGTGTTCGAGGCATAGTCTGGAAAACCAGTACAGAAAAGTTCAGAAGGATGGCGACCGCAGAAATTCCGGTGACTGCGACGGTTGCCGGAGTCCATCCGGTGGACTGAAAACTCGCTGAAAAAGACGTGACATTCTTCGTAGCATTCCTTAGGAGCGATGAGTTCGACATCTCCACGATTCTCTTGTTTGCAGATATAGAAAGGCAGCATTCCAGTTCATATCCTTTGACGACTAACGGCAGTGGGGCAGTATCTGATATAGGTAGGGCGTGGCCGGCATGCTGGATGTAAATTTGGCTCTCTGTGAAATGGGCTCTTCCAAAGCGCGAACTGATTTTTTGACCCGAATATGACGTGGAAAAGTTTATTCCACAATTCAGTCAGGTATTAGACCATCTGAGTCAACAGAAATCTGTACTGATCCTTTTACTTTTACATATAGCTAAGAATTAAAGTGCGAGATTCAGCGGACAACTGGTACCAACTGCCATCCCGCCTGCGTCAGCGGCAACTGAGCCCCGCCCAAGCAAGAAACCTCTGGTGCAAAAACCGCCGACGGCGCAGAGGCAGCTGAAGAAACGCGTAAGTGGACTGACGTTGTGAAAAGACCGAAAACGATGCGTGGAACGAGCGTTACGACAGACGAAAATCTGGAATC
>JAQGAU010001303.1:0-20014 GCA_034698045.1 Paramacrobiotus richtersi | reverse complement strand
GAAACGGTGTATGTTAGTGATGACGCGTTGATCAAAGACCCAGCTGAACCAGTGCAAACTGATACGGACTCGAGAGTATGTGTAAAGGATGTTTTATCATCTGTTGTTGCTTGCCTAATCACGGTGTCCAGAAGCAACATCCTGGACTGGAATTTCTGCCATACATACTGTAAGAACTCGCATTTACGATACATTTTCAGTCCAAGAAGCGAGTCGCTCAGCTCAGCGCGTGCTCACACGTTACACGTAGTTCGTCCACTGTTGAGAAAAATGATGTTGTTAATGGGCCGACCCAGTAAAAACGTGACTCGCCTGCGTGTAGAAGGTAGCAATTTGAGGAATTCTCTGCGCTCTTTCATTTTGCTTTACCTTGAATAGGGATAATCTATTTTTAGGAACGTTGCATAAATTTCGCGCAAGACCTTGCTATCCCAGTTCAGTCTCGGTTTTAAGGCGTGTTAGCCATATTTGATTGGCTGGCCTCTGAGGCGCACTAGGAAATGACACGTATTTAAAGTGCTTAATTTGGTGAGTGTTAATAATTTCGGTATTTAATCAAGGCCGATGTTTCAGCAGCTTGCTTAACTTGAAGTTCCCCACAAGTATGGAGAGCACGCGATGCGTCTGACCGTATTTGAAGCGCCCATCGAACGAACTCTTCCATTTCGCAGCAGGAGCAGTCGCTGGAAGAAGGGCAGAACTTATTATACTGGAGATTGAAGGAGAAGTTGCTAGCATTTCTTGGATGAATCATGTTCAAAATTTGCTTCGGAATGAATTGCAGGCGGTTGCTTTGCATATGGAGTGTATCCATCCGTAACCGAAAATGTGGACCGCTGTTGTTTAGGAACCGTAATCCCGGAGACTGCTGCTGAATAATGAGTGATGACTACAAAGAAACGGATAGTTAGTATAATATTAAATATTAAACAAATTTCTCCGAAACAGATATACCAATCACCGTGTACCGCAAAACTGTCACAGTCTGTTGCCTAAAAACTGTTTCAACTCAAGTAGACAGCTCGTACTTCATACGATTCTGATTTTGTAAAAAATCTACAATGCGCTAAATTCTGCTAGTCGGATTGATTTACCAAAGATTTTGCCATATATTGAAACGCCGCAAAATCTAGTTCCTGAATTCGGTTATTCCCAAGGTGAAGTTTCCGCAGGTTTTCTCCAGGATTAATAAGATTTCCCAGTGGCAGAAACGTGTCAGGATCAATACTTTCTATATCGTTAGCAGCCAGGTTCAAATTCACCAGCGAATTAAATCCATAAAAGAATGCCCCATCCAGATAGCCAATTCTGGAATAGTGAATCGATAGCGTAGTTAACTGATCTTTGATCCAGACCAGAAAAAAGTCTAGTGGAATTCTATTCCCGTCGGCTGATTTAAATCCTCTTAATTCCACTGCCGATAGACTAGTGCGGCGTGGAATTGATTCCTGGCCGTGGAGCGTATTGCAGTAGTTGGGGATTCGCCTAGTGAGTAAACTTCTGTGATCCTGCGTGGTAGGACACCGAATAATGATTTTCTCGATGTGTTGCGGAATACGGTCTTCGCCTGAATCGGGTGGGAAATCAAAATAAGCCGCCATTCCGTTGCATGAAAAAGTGGCCCCGGTATCGCGGCATCGTGCAAGCGGTACGCCGGCCAAGGAAATTCGTACGCACAAAAGAACGATCCAACGTCTAATTAACTGCCAAACCGCCGTCATGATTGTTGTAGTTGAATGAAAAGATAGGCACGATATGGTAACATTCCAGGCCATGCAGCAGATAAGAAAGTGAGCCTTCAGTTCTTACATACTCGTACAGAACCAGAAGGCAAATGTATCCACCGGTGGCATGAAGTAGCGCTTATCTGAGCTAGTAAATCTCAATAAATCTCTGTGATACGATCACTGTAAAAGCCGCACTTCCCGGACTTCACGTAAAAGGACCGGTTCTGTTTGATGGACTATAGCGATAATAGCACAACAGCACCAAACGATCATGACGTAAGTATTGCCCGTTTGTGGATTTTTGTACTACGTAGTGTGAACTTGAACTGCGCGTCTTGACCACGCCGCACACCGTCTGAATAGCGGCCGCATCTCGCTTTTTCTCTCTCGTTAGCGCGTTTGCACACTGCGGAAGTCACGGGAAGTGCAACTGCATCGGCCATTTTGAAAACAGCTGGTAAAATTCGCTTCGAAAAACGCTGATCAACTGACAGAACGTTGACACGATCAGAAGCGGAAAGGGTTCGTGCAGCACGGCATGTGGTATACCGTTCGTATCTCCGCAGTTTCTTTTACCCACCATGTCGTTCCTTTTGTGCTAATAAATCCGATACCGCACAGCTGTCACCTTTTTCGAATTTGAACGAAGCGGCATCATAATCTTCCGGGATTTCAGCCGACGGATGTACGTGCAGCAACACGTGTCCCCGTGGTAACAAAGTTATTGTTCACAAAAATGACATCCAGCTGGTATGTGCAATGGCGCCATCTATGTTCAACAGGCGGTTTATTGCTCGTCAAAAAACACGGGAAATCTTTCTGTTTTGCGCAAAATACATACTGCCCAATCCACTATCGGTATTTATCCAAAACTTCTGTCTCAGCAGCGTGCTTGACTTGCGCTCGCCCGCACGCATAACGAACATGGCTTATTTTTGACAGTCTTTGAACCGTCCAGCGAATGAAATGTTCCATTTTGCAGCAGGAGCAATTGGTGGAGAACGGGCAGAACTGGCTATGATTGAAAAATAGGAAAAGCGGTTGGGATAACTGCATCCTGTAGCTGGGAAATTTGCTAATTTCGTAGCCGGGACCAAAATGTCTTGGACCAGAAAATCACTCGCAACAAGTTAAGTATTAACAGCTCTAAAAGCAGCCGTATTATCTTTTTAGAGTACGAATACTGTTCGTCAAGGTTGCATTATTGTCATAAGTACTGGTACACTTGCTATTTGTTTCCGTGTTGTTTAACAGATCACCAGCATCTTTTGCTAATTTAGCTGCCAGGATATTTTCATCAAGCAGATGAAAAGCAATTGCCGCACATAACTTTAGCATGACGACACATTGATAGAAGCGCAAGTCTTGATCACGGTTATACGTACCATTGGTGCATTCTGTGTTAATTGAATGCACAAATGGAACTAGGGTACATTTGTCTGCTTGAAAGCGCGTTTCTATCAAGTATTGCTCGATGTTATGAAAACCAGCCGGTTCGCAATAAAATGCCACTTTCGAAAACCGAACAGGCTCTGAAATATCCTTTTGCTTTTTCTAGCCGATGGCGCTGCAAGCTTGATTTGTGATTAATGACAGATGTACGTGAAATAAATCGACGCGGCCTGTTATGAGTTGTAAGCCTTTATGAACAACGAAAGTAGCTATTGCGAGCCCATCTCGTCACCTAGCGCACTGGTGGCAACTTAAGTACTAAGCGATAACATCAAAAACTGGTCTGCGCTTGCTGCGTAACTCAGCTTCAGAAAACAGATTAACATCAATGTTTCAGGCTATAAATAAGCCACATACGTTCTTCGGAACATACGCACGTATTTAGAGCAGTTACAAGACGCACTTTCTTCAGTGTGTATATGTACAGAGTTCCGTAGTTCTTGGCAGACTGACTCACTTAACTATCCCATTTTTTGACTGACTGACTTTAATTGACTGACTAAAAATTCTCGCTAATACAGCTTTACGAGGTTTTAAAAGAACGGTTAATATTGCGTAAGAAGATATTCGGACTATTGTCCAAACACACATAAGACCGGTGCTTTATTTTTTCCTGGGATCCAGTCCGCTGTAATTCACATGTCGTGACATTGATTCCATACTTTATCCACGAACCCAGGTGAGCGCTAGTACCGTAATGCAATAAATCATAATCAACTAGCACATTTGATACCGAAATATTGCACTTATAGGCTTAAAGAATTTCAAATGATCGGTTATAGATCCGTAAAGCAGTGCGATGCGGCTTTTGTACCGTTCCAATACTGCTGGGGGTTTTTTTAGGTTTAGGTATGTCAGATCTATAGTCTAAACAGCGCGTGCTGTAAAATCTGCCCGCCCATGGACACATGCCGGACCCAGGTGTTTGGTCAGAAAAAGGTGTCTGTTGTTTTAATCCAGGTCAAAAGTCCGAGTTACTCTGATAACTGAAAACTGCGTTAGAGCTTTGGCAAATTTTAGTTCTGCCGAAAGCTGCTTATAGTTAGATGTATATATTTCTGCAGTGCGGCATGTAAAAATAACCTCAAAAGTCAATCGGTGCCTCAGACTTTAGTGCAGAATCATAAGAGGAAGTAAACCGTATGCAGTGAGTTTTGCGGTCTGGAATCATTAGGTACATCGAGGCAGCAGATCTTAATGTTTAAATTCCAGACTTCGTCGAAAAGTTCGTATCTCTAGCTCTGTATTAGCATCTTTACAGTGCAGTACAAATAATCTCGTGATTGTTGTATTATTATCACAAACTATCCTGGCGTGAATAGTCACCTTATACCATAAGGCTAGACTCCGGTCATTTGGGAGGTTTTGCGCGAAAGAGTGCCATTGCATAGGTGAAAACTAGAGACAGAACCCATACAATCCTTCTGAAAGTGAAAAGATGGAACTCCATTGCCTTTTGTCCGTTTGTGCGCGCAATAAGCGGTTGTTCCGCAATACGGTCAAAAAGTTTAAACAGAGATGCCGCTTTGAAAATCCACGTTTCCATCCGATTTGTTTGGACGATATATCAATAAATGCGCATAAATGAGCTGATCATTCTGACCCAGTTTCAGCCAAAACAGACCGGTGAGAAATTTTAAAATGAATTTTAAAATTTTTGAAATCTATTTTAAAATTTTATATCGGTTCGTTCCGGCTGAAACTGGTTCAGAATGATCATCTCATTTATGCGCATTTGTTGATATATCGTTTAACCAAATTGGATGGAAACGTGGATTTTGAATCCGGAATCTCTGTTTAAACTTTTGGACCATATTGCGGAACAACCGCTCATTGTGCGCACAAACGGATAAAAGAACAATGGAGTTCCATCTTTTCACTTTCGAAACCATTATGTAGGTGTTGTCTGTTGTTTACACCAGTGCAGTGGCAACGTCAACAGCAAAACTATCGGTTTAACCGGATAGTCCCCTTATACCAAATGCACACTTTATTACCGTACCAGAGTTTCCTTCAAAGGCATCGCATTGTGACCTTTGTGATGATGCGATTCGTTTCTTTTGTAGCTCTTCGTGAACACAATTAGTTTCTCTATTGAATATAAACAAACTCAAGGTTTTTGCACTTTTCCGGAATTTATAAGTTTGTAAGAAAAGGATGAACAGCCTCTACGATCATGCTATCGAAAACTTGTAAGATGCTGTCGCACATTCGTAGTGCGCCTTTAAGTTTAGAAGTATCATATCCTCTCCCAAGACAGATAGATTTTAACTATTGACCAGCACAAGCGAGATTTCGTTCTCATCAGAATTCTCACTCATCGGCACAATGGGCACAATGGAAATGCAACTAAGTGACCTAACTTACACATTGTAAAGTTGCAGATACAGTAGGGTGCTATAATGGCTCGGCACATATTCAAGCGATAGTTAAACTGTCATGAGACCAGCAACGTTATCTTCCGCAGATTATGACCGTAAGGTCCTACAGAGATAAAAATGCCCCGCAGGCAGCCGCCAACAAATTGGCTTTGCAAAAGATTAAGGCAAGCACCTGCGTATGCTGCTCATTTCCTGTTTGGATATCCCGACCCGCACCACACAGGGAGCACAGCAAGCAAGCTATATCGGCTAATTGTGTCATTTCTGATTTGCACATTTGGACTGACAATATGGGATTTCGCTTCGGATATCATATTTATCATACAACTATGGGGACAAACAAAATGCCGAATCCCCGCACAATGGCTGTTTCCTATTACAATAGTGCCATGTCTTCCCGTGCTGTTCTCTATTGCCAAGAGGTGTTCCGTTTCGCTGTGTCCACGGGTTAACGCGTCCGACTGGAGCTGGCGTACTGCCCGGCATAGGCTCATGCATTTTGAAGAACGCCTGCTGATAATCGAACACGTAGGAAGGATCGTGTCCGAGCCAGTGCTAGGACCAGGACCCGTGCCGTGGGGGAACCGTATTATTTGGGATAGAATGCTAAAAACAGACGACCAGAACGAAATCAAATCGATGGAAGAACAGTTTGTTGAATTTAGTACCAAGCCCGAAGAAGAAAGAGCGCTTGCGATCGCAGCATTTCTATGGGGGAAATGCTTTTTCTTCCGTTTACTCGTCTTGAAACTTTTTAACAGTCTTTACCATGTTTGTGTGCTGGTTCGGAAACTGCCAATACACCCAGCAATGCTTGATATCTTCCCGATAACCTTTATTCGCCGGTAAGATGTCAGATTCGTTTTAATTGACGCTCCTAAGTGTATACTGTGTTCTTACAGCTCCCTTTTCTTCGTGATGGCTTGGGTCGACGACTTTTTTTCTCCGCCGCAAACCTATTCCTACGAAAACGATATTGAATTCCAAGATTTGCAGCTACAGAAAGCCCAGCTGACAGAGATCAAATATGAATCTTCTCCTCAGCTAATCATATTGTCGCTATTGATGGGTGCGGGTTTTGTTGACATAGAGAAAGTCCTGCTCACCGTCCTGGCCTCGCTTTTCTCTGTCGCTAAGTTTTTCTCGTCATTGGCACTCTTTCCGGGAAAATGTGTCTTTAACAACAAGATATTTCTGCAAAAGGACTCTCTCAGCCGCAGTGAGCACGAAAACAAGAGCGGTCACGTGACTTCTATCAGCTTCTCAAGCCAAGAAACCGATCAGCTCCTCCCGCCACGATTCCTTCTGCTTTCAGGCTTGATAACAAACTTTGTTTACGTTGTTTGTCGTTATCACATAATGGTTCTCCTAACCGTTTACAACTGGATTGCGTCACTTATCGTTACTGTCCTGCAGCTTTTGATTATCATGCTGTTCTTAGTTTATTCGTATGCCCGCATTCCCTTGGAAAAGAAGTTCGCAGAAGATGCTACAACGAACGAACTAGATTCCGACTCGAGCTCAGCCCAGATGGATCGCGAACAGGATCGGCCCGCTTTAAATCGCTTGAAAATATACCCACGGTATATATTCGCGTTCCTAAACCAGTTGCTGACGTCTGTGGGATATTTCCTGCTAGTGCCGGTCACAACAACCATGACCGCAATGGGTGTTATACTCGTCATTATTATGCAGCTTATTGCTGTTACTATGTACGTTTTCGTCATTAATGTTGAGTGGAAAGAACCAATTTATTGCCAGGACAATGTCCTCCATGAATTGACTCCTCAAAAGTCGCCAATCTTATTTTCCGTCTTGGTGGCTATCAATGTGCTGCTCTGTTGTGCATTACTCTTGCCACATTGCTCGTCAAACTTGTGTAACTGGCCCAGCTCCCAATTATGGCTGCGTCATCGGCAGAAATGTAAAAAATGTCAAGGTGAGTGGGATAAACGAGCGAAGTTAATTACAGATTCCTCTCATTCTAGATCATGCATTAACATGGTCAGACGTAGAAGGGTTGGTCATCATGTTTCCGGTTGAGTTGTTGCCAATGAGATTTATTACAACGAGTACGGCGACAATACCAACTGAAACTGGTTTTAATTTAGGCGAGCGCACTGCATTGCGCTCGCCCAGAAAATTAGCTTTAATTCGGTGCAATTGGGATCATGCCCACTGCTGCCAAAATGGCATCATGCTACCCTCGCTTGCCTATGCTAGGAAAAAATCTGAGAAAATTGCATTTTTGTACGTAGTTGTACAAGCTTACGATTTTGGTCCCTGCTTAACGGCGAATAACAGCCGGATTTCGTGACAGCACCAAATGCTAGCAATATCACCAGCATTTGAACCGAATACTGTAGTTGACTATTTACAGGCTTCCTTCGAGAATACTGCGCTTACCGACCATGTTGGTTGTGTGCATGGATATGGTGTGATCAAAGGAACTTTTCCAGCTCGAATTCACACGGGGCCGTAAAGCAAACCGTTCCTGTTCTGTCGGGTCCCATGCGCTCCAACAAATCGGAGTTAGTGCTGAGGATGTTGGCACTGCATGATCCTGATGGCAAAAATGACTTCCTTTTATGCAAACCTCATATGCGTACACTAGACACTTATCGCGCATTTTTCCAAACACCGGAACCAACAGCCGTGCCCTCTACTGCCGAATTCATTAACTCATTGACCAGGTTTCTCTACTGCAGAAGGACCTATCATTACCGTGACTTATATTTGGTGGATAGTCCTGACTTGCAATGGTACAAGGAAGACGAAGAGCTTTGCCGCCGGATCTGGTTATGGCGAGAAGGGCAGAATATTCGCGAAACACTGTCCAAACCCCGTCACCGTTCGGAGAACCTGACTAGTTATGCCGATTCAGGGAAGCCACACCAGAGCTTCATAATGGAACGACTCAAACGATACATAAGCGAACTAGAACGTCTAAATGGTGACACGGGGGACCTCAAATATTTGTACGGACTGCTTGGGGGGACAGAATCTAACCTACAATCAGAGGCAGCGAAACAGTACGAAATTGTCGAGATTGCCGCGGCTCAGATGCGTTTCTACTACGAGGAAAAATTTGTCGAACTAACACTAACGAACGGCAGTGCACTGAGCGCAGCTGCAGATGTCGTAACACACATATGTATAAGTGATCTAAATACCTCACTCCACGCGTTTGTAAAAATGGTGTACTGTTCGATGCTGCCAATGATCCAACCAGACACGCCCACGCTTCCCTACGAACAATTCTTCCCGGAGAATCTGCCGCACCAGATATTTTTCAAATCTCAGTTTTTTGATCGAGGTGTAAGAGATTTTGAACAACTGGATTGCTGTTGGAGGCGTGTTAAAGAACTGTGGGATAACCATATATCTCGTGGACAGAACTGTTGTTTGAAGCCAGAACTAGCCATCGAATTAGTACTCGGGTTGGCTGGTGGTCCGAATCTGTGTAAACTGAATCGTGACAAGTTGGACACGGAGCGAAATGCTATTACAAACACGCGCGAGTGTGAAGGCTTCAACAATCAAAGCGTCCTCTCGCAAGGGCAGGACAATAAAGAACAGCCAATGTGCCCTTTAAGCGATCGCGACCGACAGGCAGCTGACGGTACTGACCCGTCCGGAGAGACAGCTCCACTGAATCCTCCAGAATCCGTGCGCTTCGGGTCACGAGCAGCTACACAAGTAACCTAGCTCGAAGCTGTGTAGATCAATACATTGCGCACGATGAATTTCAAAGGAGTATCAATGAAATCTACAGGTCAGCCTGTTTGAGGGGCGCCTTTATAGCGTACGGTATCCAGTGATGCCATCCAACGTCCTTTTTATATAGCATTTACAAAGTTCTTCAAAATATTTTGTGCCCGAAGAAGCTGATTGTATAAGAACTTGTGCACGTCTACGTTATGTCAAAAAATCGCTCTCCTACCAATTTACAAGTTTCCGCATTGATTTGTACGGTGTGCATTTTCCTGCAGAAGGGCTGCTCATCATAAAGTGCTGATTGTATGGAAACGGACAATATAATTATGTGGATATCGGTAAGCAGAACGGTTCTCTGCAGAAACCTGATACCGCAAAAAGTACACAATCGTGGATATCCAACGGCGCTTTCGCGCAAAAATGAAAAATGCAGGTATGTACAGATCAGCTTTATCCGCGAGTTTATCGTACAACAGATACCGGCTCAATTGAAGACCTCAATATTTCTAAAGTTTAGCTACTACAGAACGCAGCTTGCGGCAGTCTTCTGTATGGTTTCATGCATGCATGGCGCATGCAATCCCGATGCGTACGATATTTAATTCTCGACAAGCAACAGGGGAAGTCTTTTTGATTTTGCGCAAAATACTGCCGCCTGGACACATGGATAACAAGAAGGACTTCACGTTTTAAACGTGTGAACTGTCCATATTTTTTTCGGATTTTCTACCAAAGAAAGATCAAAAGCATCACAAATAAAGAAGCCCACATCCAGATAAGAGACGCCATAAAAACGGTGAAAATGAAAAAAAGCGAATATATACATTCGGTATCACGACGGTCTGCAAGCTCTCCCGGCCGTTCTGATCCTGTGTATTTCAGGACACCTTCCGATAATCATGATTTACTGAATGGACATGAGGGTATTATCCGTGCAAAAACCGTAATTTTGTTTTGGTCAGTCTGCTTTTAAGAGCAACAGCTACAAGTGTCCTGGCACGGTATACTGAGTATGTTGTAAAGGTCATCTTGATTAAATGCTGCTTCCGGTGTAAGCAAACGAAGCCGTATTACCACAGAACTCAGGAAATTACTGACTAATTCGGAAAGCGCATAACAAAGTGAACCAAGCGGGCAGCCACGAACAGCTCATTGCAATCGTACAAACATGCTAACCACTAAGTCTTAACAACTGTTTTCGCCAACATATCTCAGCGGTACAATACTGTCATCCAATACCTCTTTCACCCGCACCAGAAAACCTTCCATTTTTCAGTGATTTTTGATCGACAAGCGTCGGTTGAATCGCTATGGAATTCCAGTTTCTTGGCCGTGGATCGGTCTGGATCAAGAACGTTAATGCTGCCCAATCCATTCTGGCACTCTGCGAGGACAGCCTCGCTTCTGCTGGAGGCACGAGCCGCTAGTCCAAACTGCTCCATAGCAGCGTGATGCAAGTAGTGCAGCTTGCTTAAACAGAAGTGAACAATTTCGCTGGTGAAAACAACCGTTGTCAGGTTGTAATAATTGTCCAGACTAACGTTGGATGCCTGAAGGCCATCAAATGTGCAGTTGATCTCCAGGGTTTTCCCGACGGAACAGCTGATTTCGTTTTCGCGTGCCGGATTAGTCGTACCTATGAAACAGCAGTTGCAACGAAGTTTGAGAATTGTGTCGTTTCTAACACTTAACAATCGCCGTATTTAGCCAGGTCTGATGTTTTGGAAACTTTGCTGACATAAGGATCCCCACATGTAAAATGAACACGTGTTGTATTAGACCGTATTTGAACGGCCCATCGAACGAAATCTTCCATTTCGCAGCAGAAGCAATCGCTGGAGGAAGGGCAGAATTTGTTGAACTCGAGATCGTAGTAAAACTCGGTGGGATTTTCTGGACGGATCATGTCCACGATTTGTTTCGGGATAAATCTGAGTGCATTGGCGAAGAGTTGAAGGGTTTGCAATCGTAGCTCAAAGTGTGGACCACTGTTGTTGAGAAACCGTAATCCCGGAGACTGATTGGAAACTTTGAGTGACAACTGTAAAGAAACAGATAGTCAACTGGTCTTTTAGTAAACAATTTTCTGCAACACAAGGCAGATAAACAGATAGCCTTGGTCTGCAAGACTGTTCTGATAGCCTAGTTTCTTCCCTAAATTCAGAGAGACCATAACTTAACATAACAGCTCGCGCTGCATGGAATTCTATTGCTGAGAAGTGTTGGCGATCCCTTGCTGCTCAAATGCTAGTCATCCGTTTATCCGCTTCTCAGTGTGATTTACCAAAGATTGTGCCACGGGCCGAAACACCGCCAAATCTAGTTCCCGAATTCGGTTATTCGCAAGATCAATTTCCAGCAGACTGCTTTCCGGTTAGTAGCATCAGCCAGCGAGGCAAACGCATCAAGACCAATACTTTCGATATCGTTATCATACAGATTCAAATCAGTCAGCAACCGAAATCCTAGCAAAAATGCCGCATCCAGGTAGTCAATTCTGGAATAGCGAACTAATAATGTGGTTATCTGATGTTTGACGAGGTGTAGAAAAGGGTTAAGTGGAATTCTCTTTCCGTCGGCAGATTCAAAACCTTCCAGACGCACGATTGACAAACTCTGTCGGTATGGAATTGATTCCGAGTTATTGTGGAACGAATTACAGTAGTTAGGGTTTCTTCCATCTAGGGATTTAAAGTCATGCTCAATAGGACACCGGATAATAATTTCTTGGATGTGATGCGGAATTTTCTGTACATGGAAATTGGTGGGGATCTGAAAATAGGCTCCGTGGCACACGAGAATTGTGCCGATAATGAGGCATTCTGAATGTGGCAGGTCGGCAAAGGAATATCGTACGAGAAAAATAACAGTGCCGAAATTGATTAACTGCCGTATTGCTGCCATGACTGTCATAGTAGAAAACCACGATACGGTAACATGCAAGGCCAAGGAGAAGATGATCGTAGCGGTTAGAATACCGGAAAAGCCTTTAACGCTGCAGTGAACATCCGCGTACAGCAGCTTAAAGCGAACGTATTCACTGTTGTTATGACTTGTCTGAGCAGCGCTTATCTGAGTTAGTGAATCTCAGTAATATACTGTGATACGATCACTGTAAACGCCACATGGACTCAGATTTTGCTTGGAAAAATCAAATCTGCTTTATCAATAAGTATGTTACAACAACAATAAACGCATATAAAGGAGATTGTCTGTCTCCCGGTGGCGGCCGGCTTGCAAACAACCGGGTAGATATTTGTTCTACGTATACTGCGAAGTAACACTTGGCCAACCTCAGTTGTGGACACTTCGCCAACGTCCTTATTCATGAGCATCCAAACTCAGGAACTGAGTCAACTGACGTAAGTACACCAAGGTACCGGCCAAGGTGTAGTCACAGCCGGTACAATAACTATACCAAGTTTCAGACTAGAGCATGTCTTTATAGCAAAACCATCCAGAAATTAGACTGCAGGTTTCTTTTGACTGTTAAGACCGGTGACGAATGAGCACCGTCACCTTCTACACTAACCTTATGCATTATTAAAATATGTTGGAGAAAGGCCTCGTGCAATACGATACGCGTCGAAATAAGAATTTACTGTTAGGATACCGATGAGCGGCAGAATCGTCCAAACACCAGTAGTGCGCTTTGACCGGTGTTCAAATGCAGTCGTAAACAGCTGCTTGCTCGCTGTACCAGCAAGTTTGGCGGAGATGACCTTTGAGCTGCAAAACTTTAAAGTACCCATTCGGCAGTTTGAGCTCATTCTAATCATTCTAGCACCTTCCGGTTTGCGTATGATAAAAAAACGAATGTACTAGCTGCGATACATCGACCGCGGGAAAGTAGGAGCACGGAGTCACGGACTGGCCGAACAAATTTCGAGTGTGGAATTAAAGAAATGTAGACCCCTTTGGTCCTTACCCTCCTGCTCTTCCCTCTTGATCAGTCAGAATTCGTCACTGCTTTTGCTTAATGTGTCGTTATCACCCATACCGCGTGCTAGCTGTATTTCACAGGAATTGTTGATTTCGTGCCCATGCAGTTTCCAGAAACAGCGACAGAAATTTCCTCTCCATATCGTTGTCGGTCTGCGTAAAGCATGGTACAACGTGAATCCACCAACGTCCTGTATAGCCATCCTTCATTCCCAGTTCGGCCATGGTAATACCAGCGCCGTAAATGCGTTCCGCTTGATCCCGAAACGTTGTGAAATTGTCAATGGTCCATTCCAAAGAGAAGCGCACAGTTTCCCGTGCGCACAGCATGATACTTGATGGCTGCGTTTGAATGCACAGTCGAGCTCATTTTCGAAGACCAGTTTTCCGAAGTAAAACACGACTGCAGTGCTGAGTTTCCCATTTCATATGGCGGAAACTGCCTCAAAAAATAAATTCTTTGTAAGCAGATCTTTTTTCCTCAAAATCCAGATACGGCACGTCGGTGATGAAGATGCGCTTCGACGTATAAGCGCAAGGTTATACCTACGTGTACTGTTCTACGGTACGCAGCGTGTATTTTAAATCTCCGCATCCGCCGAAAGCTACGCCGATTTCAGTCTTGCCACGGTGTAGGATAATGAATCTCGAGTGAATGAATGAATCTCGAATTACAGTTCTAAGCTCGTGCGATTGCCTTTGTGCTCGTTTTACGAAAATGTTTTAATGGCCACTGCACGGTTCATACATGTTGCATGCGAGCGCCTGGTAAACGTATTGGGAAGCGCGCTCTAGGAGCGAAGAAGCAGAACTGAGATTGCACAGGGTGTTTATCATACAAAATCAAAGAAAACCGAGAGCTTATAAAAGGACACTGAAAGACGTCGAAAGAGTGTGCAAAACCGAAATTCACAGCCAGTTAGGAATGAGAAAGCAAACACAACACAACTCAAAACAATCATTTTCAAGAGTTCCAGGTAGAATGTAACGTCGATTTACGACACCGCTGCCATTGATGTACTGTACATGCAGCAATGGAACCTAGAAACACAATCCGATACTAAATTTATACCGCCCACAACTGCATGTCATCCAAACGTGGATTCCAGATTCACTGATAGGACGCATTTTCTTGGAGCAATGCTCCATGATCGTCTGCATCAGAGACGGGTCGGCCTGCATAATCTCCCCAGGGCGCCATTCTTCAGGACAGTGACCATGTTCTTGGGAATGACCTCCAGGGCGGCCACCTTCAGCTTCTCCAGTCCGCGCTGACTGGCCACAATCAGCAGATGCACGGCTTTGTCCACCGTCACATTGTTAGCCATCAGTTCTTCGCAGGCGCGCAACATATCCAGCACGTCATACTTGTCGGCCATGCTTAAGACCTTCTCCACGTTGCCCTTATCGATCTTTTTCATACAGCAGCCGTACATGTATCTCAGCATAATCTCCGTCGTTTCACCATCAACATCGGTCATTGTACAGCGCGATTCCTTCTGCTCCATGGAGCCCTCCTTCAGCATGGCCGCGAATACGGGCGAATGCGCCATCAGAATCCAGCGTGACGTGTGAAATTCCTTCCCGTCACTAGACTGTAGAGTGAAATCCAGATCGGGAGACTGGCGTTGCTGCTGCGCAGTGAACCAGTTCAGTTGGCGAGTGACGAAGTTCTGGTAGTCGTTTCCTGTAGTTAAGGGGACGGTCCGGGGAAGTGTGATGGTTTGAGGCGGCTTATAGACCACCACATCCATTGATACAGTGATGCAGTCATCCTTCAGTAAGCCGGGCCTTCTGCCCCGCCCGAACAAGTCATCGTGACTGACGGCTTCCTTCCAGCCCCAGTTATAGGCAGCTGAGGAGAACACGTGGAGATGAGGCTGCTTATCACCCCAGATAATCGATGGATCCGTCTTCCCGGTAGTCACCCTGCAACGTTACATTCAGCGTGACCAGTACGATTTAGTCTCTAAACGGTTGAACATCGATATTTCCATGTGAATCCTGACGATAAAATTTAATAATGACACCAAGCAGAATCCCGTATCAATGTCATTAATAGGCATACCGTGCACTGAATTCCACAGGAATTGTTTGGACATGGGATTCCGATTCCGCAAGTGTCAGGTACAACGACAGGAACTTTTCCTCGTTATCGTTCTCGGTTCGCTTGTAGCACGGTTTGACGCGAATGCACAATCGTCCTTCGTAATGATCCTTCAATCCCCATTCCGCCATCGTAGTGCCAGGGCTGTACATGTATTTACTTTGTTTGTTTGTTTGTTTATTTATTACCGAGCAGACAAACCAGCTGGCACTCAAAGTCTGTTCTACAAAAGTACAATAACCAGAAGACCAAAGCTACCAAAGATTTTTAGACTCCACCAAAGACAAGAAAAGCTGCACAGAGTTACACTCAAGGATATTTTCCCCACACTTCATGATGTTCGAAAAAAGATTCTTAAGTCGCATTGCCAGGGTTGTCTTTCCGATGCTTCGCATAGCGGTAATTTCGATCCGTTCCTTGCGCCGTAATTGGTACCGCTGCGCAATATTTTTGAATGGAATAAGGGCGTGCATATAAGTTGGTAGATCGAAATTCATCCGGTTGTAGATCTTAAAAAGCCACACTGCATCCTTTTCGCGTCATCGTTGGAAAACTGGGGTTATACCCAGCTGCCCGTACAGTTCCGGTGTTACCCGCATCCTGTAGTCGGTTATGGTTCGCAAGGCTGCGTGTTGCCGCTTCATCAGCTTCTCTCGCTCTCCCGAAGACGCCGACGACCAAACCGGCGCACAGTAGTCTGTGTACGGCTGGACGAAGGCATGGTAAAGGGTAGCCCGCTGAGAGGAGGTGAGTCCGGATTTTGCACGCCTAATTCTAGCTATGCCAAAATTGATGTTTCGTTTCACTCGTTGAAACTGGAAATGCCACTTCAGATTCTGATCAACTTCCACGCCTAGATAGGTAACGTGTTGCTTTACTTCCAAGGGGTGACCATTCAGAGCAACGCAGGATTTGCTTGCTTCTGCTTCTGATCGGTGCAAATGAACATCGTGGAGCACTTTTTAACATTAAGCGCTAAATGGTTTTCACTAAACCATTGGGAAACGACGTGCAGTCCGTCTTAGAGCTTTTCAGCAGCGGCCGACTTGGTTTTACCGCTTGCATACACAATGGTATCGTCAGCGAAAGCCTCCAACTCAAAACTGCCGTTTTCTATCTGCAAAAGATCGTTAATGTACAGTATAAACAATATCGGCCCAAGAACGGTTCCCTGAGGAACCCCCGACACCACTGGTAGCCAGCTCGACGCGTTTCTCCCTGATTTTACACGCTGTTTCCGGTCGTTCAGGTAAGAATGGAACCACTTGAGAGCGATACCGCCTACTCCCATATTCTGTAATTTGCTCAGAAGACGTTCTTGGTTAACTGAGTCGAACGCCTTTTTTAAGTCGAGATATGCCACTGCCGTCACATTGCCATCATCCATTTCACGTTTCTAGTTTTCTGTTACTTTGGGCAGAAGCGTTTCGAAAGAATGTCCTTTGCGAAAACCTGACTGCCGGTGCGAGAGGAGGTTGTAACGTCGGAGAAAATCGACTAGCTGTAACTTTGCTGTAAAAGAAAATCGACTTTGCTTCTGAAACTTTTGAAATCATCAATGGGCCATTCCATCGCGAAGCGCACACTTTCTCGATAAGTACGACACTTGATCGTTGTGATTGAGTGCGAAGGAAATGCCATTAGCGCCCTATTCGAGAAACGCCGGTGTGAAGGGTTTGGGACATTGGCAGCCCCCGGCTCGGCCACGGAGTCTCGTGGTATCTGCCGGACATGCTCGACCACCGGAAGGGAGGAGGGAAGGTGCCCGGTTCGTGGCCGGGATCCGGCCAGTCCTGATTCGTGGCCAGGACTGGTAGATTGGACCTGGTTCGTGGCCAGGATAGATGGCCTCCCTTCGGTGCGGTCCAGCGTGTACCATTGTGCGAGAGAGTAGCGCGAGTGGAGGTGTGCCTTTAATATTTGTTTACATAACAACAATGCGCTAGGGTGGGTGGTGGGAAACAAAAATATGAAAGGTCACTAACGTACAAGCGATGATTTCCAGTAAAAACTCATTTACTTCATGCATCCGTATCTGCCACGGTATTCGATCGATACTAACCACAACTAACAAAGTTCAGAGATAACTGTTAACACGATGAAAGCGAAACAGATTGCTAACTGGAATGCAGAAATGGGTCAGCTCATCTTTGTGGCGATAAGGGACAGGCAGGCGATGCAGACAGGCTGACAGGCAGGTGAACAAACACGACGATTCCGCGAAATGGTCCTGGCTATTCTCTGGCTCGGTTGTCCAGTGGGCAGCAGAACAATGGGCTGCGTCGATGCTACACTGACAAAAGACATCGTAACCGGCGTCACTCGAACGGCGCTAATCCAAGTTAGCGCCCTAACGCTAACTCCCATTAGCGCCCTATTCGAGAAACGCCGGTGTGAAGGGTTTGGGACATTGGCAGCCCCCGGCTCGGCCACGGAGTCTCGTGGTATCTGCCGGACATGCTCGACCACCGGAAGGGAGGAGGGAAGGTGCCCGGTTCGTGGCCGGGATCCGGCCAGTCCTGATTCGTGGCCAGGACTGGTAGATTGGACCTGGTTCGTGGCCAGGATAGATGGCCTCCCTTCGGTGCGGTCCGGCGTGTACCATTGTGCGAGAGAGTAGCGCGAGTGGAGGTGTGCCCCAAACAATTGGATTTGGTGTTATGGCTGTGGTGGTCGTATGTATCGGCGGCAGGACGAGGTGGACATCCAGCGGCCTTTGAGCTTGACATCCTCCAAACAGTCGCCTCTCGTCATCCTTGAGGTTGCTCCGCCGATGCGGAAGCAGTGGGAGGAGTAACGGCTGTGGTCCATCTCGTCGGGCAAGGCATTCTTAAGCGCATTTGAAAGGTCACTTCTGGTGAGGAATCGTCCGTTCGTATACATGAAGAATGGCCAGCCACTTGGGAAGCGGCTCCGACGTTGCCGGTCGTAGCTGAGGCCCGCTTGAAAAGCATTCTTTTGTTGTACGGAACAGAGCGTGAGCACTATCCCTTTCTTCCGCTGGTCAGTCTTCGACTGTTTCAAGGTTACACATATTCGGGTTGTACTGCAGCTGATGTTCTTGGCGAGCAGTGTTGATTCGGCTTCAAACCACACTGGCGATGGTGCTGTGAATTCGGACACCCGAAGTAACAGATTTTGCGCCATCGTAAAAGCGGCCCAAAGCATTAGTTGGTCGTCAGGATGTGTTGCGGCCAGGTGTAGACGAGGCTGTAGACGTTTGAGCAGTTCATCCGTTACTGGGAGTCGCTGATCTGGTTTGGTGTCGGCAAGGCGGCGGACGCCTTCTAGGATGTATTCTAGCCGCGGATTTGATGTCGGATCTGGCCACTGATGCAGTACGTGGTACCGACTAAGTGCTGACATGTAGACTGTGACGGTGGACGCTGTACAGCCGTTGTTGTAGAGGTGGGCGACGTACTGTTCTGCCAGCTGGGGCGACGCGGGCCACGGCGGTGCATTCAGCGACTGGCAAAACCGCACAAAACTTCGCTCTCCTGTGGCGTAAGCTCTTCTGGTAGAAGGAGCCACTCCGGCAGCGAAGAGGTCATCTGGTCCGAGCTGGGCACTGGTGGATCTTGGCCGCTCAAAAACGGTCGTAGGCGCGACAGCAGATCCGGTGTTACGAGACCAATTGGCTGTGCTGTAGGAAGCAATTGGCGGAACCGATCTGTCTGAAAACGAAAAAGGGCATCAGCCAGGTCGTTTTTAATGCCCGCTATGTGTACAAGTTTCACGGCGAAGTTATACTTTGCAGCAATGAAATGTATGCGGCGGATTAGTTCCATTACTGCTTTATTTCTGCTGGTGCCAGATGACCAAACCTCAACTACCCCTATGTTATCACTGTGAAACATTACTCGCCGTCCGCGCAGTTGTTCGCCCCACAACACGCAGGCTATATACACCGGATACATTTCTAAGAACGTGATCGCAGCCCTCCAGCGAACCAGCCACTGCGGCCACGCACCCTGAAACCACTCGTTTTGGTATACCCCACCGTAGCCGACTGAACCGGCTGCGTCTGTGTACAGATGCAGCGACGACGCTGATTCCCACTCTGGCATAAGAAAACTGGCCGTGCCGTTCCACAGTGGCAGAAATTCTTGCCACCACCAACCGTCCCGGCGGAAACCGTCCGTTAGTGTTATTGTAAAGTGGAGCCGCTCCACTTTACAAGAAAGGTCAATCATGCGCCGTAAGAAAATTCTGCTAGCTGGTATGCACTTCGTTACGAACGACAGGGAACCAATCAAGCTGAGAAGTTCCCGTTTGGTGCATTCCGTGCGCCCCGAAAACGACTCCAGGAGAAGTTTCAGTTCCTCCATGCGCGACTGAGATATTGACAGTGGTAAAATTTACGCTGTCAATAATTATACCTAAGAACTCAATTGTGGTGTCTGGGTCTGCTAACTTCTTCGCATTAATAGGCACTCCCAGATATTCTCAAACAGCCGTACATTGTGAAACGACCCGCTGACAGCCTATTAGGCAACAACGATACCACAGCTGTTGGAATCATGGAAGGAGGAATTCAACAAAGATGCAAAAAATGCGCCAGCAGTAAAACATATTGTTTCGGAATTGATCCCTCTGATTAGCCGCCTCGTCGACCAGAACATCGAGCAGCACAATCGCATCTGCGCTCTAGAAGGGGAAGTGCACCGTCTGAAACAAGCCGCCACTGC
>JAQGAU010001302.1:0-20021 GCA_034698045.1 Paramacrobiotus richtersi | reverse complement strand
GGTGGTGTCGCTTACGCTGACATCAGTGCGTAAGTGATGCAGAGTGTGATCGTGAAACGTGATGTGCAAGTAAGTTTTTTTTCCTCGCATACTGTCATCTGAAATAAAATAAAAATCGGGTAAATATTTTCGATTTTTTGTTTCACGAATTTCGTCTTAGTACGTAGTTGATTAATATCTCAGTTAGATTGTGATCAATGATTGTATTTTCATTCTGTAATATAGTTGTGATATTTCAGCGTGAATTCCGATATTTTACTGGTTTCTGGTGTATTTTTGTGAATGAACTGTGTTTGTGTGTATTTTGTTCATCGTTCTGGTAGCTTCGATCGTTACTGTCGGGTCTATTTCGGTCTTCCACTGAGTAGCGAAAGTAGAAAATGGAGAATCGGAAGTATATTGAAATTTGTGTTGGTTTTTTGGCTTTTTGTGAAGGATTTTTGTCAGTGATTGAAAAGTTTGTATTTATATTTATACTTCAAAGTACCAGTACATTTCCCCTTTAACTGAAATGTGCGGATTCCATATGGAGAACTGCCTCGTGTCCGAATATCGGTGTGTAGAAGATCTAATCAATTTGAACGAAATGTTCGTTATTGCGTGCAGTTTTTCTTTGCTATATGCTTCGAGGATTGTGTGAAATCGTAGTGTACGGGAGCCAGAAGTCCCTTCCTTCGAATCCGCTTACAAGTTAGCTGAACTTTATGTACGATGCGTCAGCTGTAAATCGAGAAGTTGCAATTTTTTCAGTTTTTCAAAATAATCACTCAAGCTTGTGCTGTTTTCTTTTTTAAAGGCTTTTTAAACTCGAATATATTCGTTCGAAAAAAATGTTTTCGTAAAACGCTATGTTGTGGAATTTAAGCTTACGTGGGATGTTTGTGGTACATTTACCTATTCTTGGTTGTCTTGTTTCACCTATCGGAATGCTCTTTGGATTCGATACGGTATTCCGCTGAGCATAATAATAAAACATTTAGAAATCAATAAAAAACGTTGCACTTCGTTTACCTTCGTTTGGTTTTTCTGCCAGTATGTGCTTGTTCGCTTGCGCAACTGATATGTCTACGAATAATATAGATAATTATAATACTTTCAGATGTGAAAATAGATCTGTTATCTGGATAAATAACTTTAATTATTTCTGCTTGCACAGATTCCACAACGGCGTCCATAATCAGTGCGAACATTACCACGTTTCCGGAAGTTGCTCACCAGTTGAACGACACCATCTCCACATTGATTACCACAATCTCCACGCTGATAGCGGCCAATTTGACCATGAATTCCAGTTTTGTAGATGGAAGAGAAATCGGTTAATAGTTTTGTAGTCAGATTTTTGTCGTCGGATTTGATCTTGTTTGTCTACAGAATGGAAAGGAAACCCGTTGTCGGTGTGATTAGTTGTGCCGAAGATTATCTTTTTTTACCCTGTTACTACTGTTTTTGAACTCGGAGTTCGGATTAATGCGCGGAAAAAAAGTTTGCTTTGAGTGTTGTTCGCTTTCGCTGTACTCGTGCATATCATGTAAACGTATGTAACGCTGACATTTCTGCTGGTTTTATTCCTCAATACAATGGCGTTGAATTCATAATTAATTTATGAATTACGTAGTATTCTTACATTCAATAAGATTATTACATTCAAAACAGGAAGCCCGAAAAGTAACCGAAAGCTGATCCAAATCTCCACAACAACATCAAAAGCAATTCGACAGGCGGAAAACTGCAAACTAATCCGATGCGAAACCGATTAACTACGAATCCAAAAAACAACATAATATTATACGGTAAAAATCAGTTACTTATGGTAATATTGATAATAGTTCAACAGCAGGACTGTCCACTGGCAAACAAGTCGACAAACAACTTCAGCCATAGTAACAACAACAGCGATCGTAGTAAAGTATTACAAACATGCACAGTAGTAAAGCGTTACTGTACATGAGCAGAAGGAAGGTCAACATGAAAAATACTGCGGTGGCACTAAGGATCTCATCGCATGGGATCACTTTCCGTCTGTGTACGGTGACTACGGTCCATAGAGCCGGTGCTCCGGGAAGAGCTGGTTGATCGACTGACCGGAGGTCAACAGCATGTCCATCATCTTAAAGGCTGCGAAATGCTGTATCTCGATCCAACATGGTGGCAGTTGTGTTTTGCCGGTACTACTGCTCTGCCAGCTCTCTATAAAGCTGACCAATGTAGTCGCCAAGGGCATCAGCTGATCCACGGACACTGGTGGTGGGAGAATGGTCGCGGTTCCTGGCTGCAACTGGCTCAGGGTGTGCATGGCGGAATACTCTGCGGTGCGGAACTGTAAGCACAACACCAGGCTTAAGAATCGCATCTAAACGTGCATGTGATCAGCCTAAAACCATCGCCCGTTCTTGCCCTTTTTAATTCGGTAGTTTTACTTTTTCTCTATAGATTATGGTCTGTTTTATCGTGATAGTTCTTCAGTTTTTTTTATCTTCTTAAAAGTTCACTGCTATACAAAATAAATTAACAATTATTGCAGTTTCTGTTAACAGGTTTGCGTGCAGATCCGTTTTAACTAACTACTTCCTATACGAGTTTACTTTTCAATAAAAAATAATATTATTACCTAGTCAGCTGTGCACTAAATTTGAATTACCTTAAAAAGTAAGTTTAACGGTTAAAAGTTAGATGATAGCATACGCACACTGGCATACAGTGTGACATTACATCGCTTATTGCATTCATTGTGCATTGATCCCGCAAGACCGAAACAAAAATTAACACCGAATGGGATTCGACCGCACTCTCTCACTTCTTCGATCATACACGCCCGACTCATTCGCAAATCAAACAGCTTGACCTTTCCCGGCGCCGATGGAGTCATCGTGTGGACAATTGCTCGCAAAACTTCGTACCCTTGAAGTATATTCAGATAATGTGATTGGACATTGATTGCATACGGTTCAAGGAACTCCATCCACATACTCCCGTCGGCGTCCGTTTCCAGCGCGATGCCCTTGCGGATCTGCGGTCGGATCTGAGCGCTAAGGCGAGACTGGTGGAGATTGGTCAGGTGGCCGACGCTCAACCGTGGAACAGTCATGAAGGGCGAGAAGGGGTGGCAGAAGCCATCGACACCGAGGCGGGACTGTGTACTAGGCACGTGTACGGTCTCCGAGACCTGGCGAAGAAACAGACGACGGTTAAACTTCATGCAACTGGTTGTTGTATTTTCTTGTGTTAATTTACTTAAATTAAACCGGCATAATTTTACCATTTCCGTCTCGATAAGCGTGACCGGCAACATGTACTTTTACATAACTGTTTTAACGCATCTGATTCAGTAAGCGTCATGAAATCACCGACTAAAAGCGTACGAAAAAGAGATAAAAATTACGATTCTGCTTTTCATAATCGGCAATACTGTATGCACAAGGCCGGCGATCTCATGGCTGTAAAGTATGGACAAAGTTAACTGTATAACAGACTGTAGAAACCAACAGCAAAAATACGAAAATACTCATTAACGAATACCGCTGTACCATATTTTGGTGTTGAACAAAAATTGCACTTAACAGAAAAATGCCAATTTTGGTGGTTTTACGGCTGAAGATAACCAGCCTTTGCGTTTCAGCAAATTCTAGGCAGAATGTACGGTACGTGCCCGAGCAAAGCAAAAGGTTAACATTCCTGGCAGAGCCAAATAAATAGCGTATACCAGCACAAATGCGTCAGCGTACCGTGCGCATAAAGTGAATTCCTGACAACTGATACCAGTCAGATTAACAGTAAAATTTTATTCCTACAGTTTACTGATGGATCATCTATAGCACCAGCGTGCACTCTTTTGGGACCATTCGTTAGAAGTTAGAACCGTTACAATGCATCAAAAGGCAGTGTAAATAAGGTCACTACTCACTAGCTGCGATAAATGATAAATTATACCATTCGCTCACTTAAATGCGATAGATTTGGGAGAAAGTCGCAGTAAAGCTCTGTTTTGCACAAGGAGAAAAAGAAACAAATCTAAGGCAAAAAACATCAGAATTCGATACGATACACTTTCCACCAACTGATAAAAAGCAACAATAATTGTACGAAGGATATATAAAATATGTAATATGTATAAAATATGTGTAACCAGTATAAAATAAAACAATAAAAAAAATTGAACATTTCAGTACGAAAACGAAATAAAAAATGAAGGTGTACTTCTACAGAACAGCGAAAGTGATAAATTGTAATAAATAATCAATACAATACAGGAAATGCCGCAGGATGTACCTGTCTACATCCCTCATAGTAGCGAACGCTGCACCAGTGTGTGACCGTCGGGATAGGTAGAACGCTATCCAGGTAGCGCTGTCCTTCACCTGTGACAGCTGGGTTCATGGCAAAGAACTTAATTAACAAAGATAAACAAACTTAAATATCTATATTATAAATAACAGTGTAATTAGTTTAGATACAGTTTAGTACAGCTGGACACTTGAAACGCGTTTCATGTGCGGACTGATCGAGCAGTTTTACAAAACGGCAGAACGGAATGTTGCCGTTCGACTGGCCAAACTCGGCTTGTCGGATTTGGCATCGAAGTACAGATTAAAAATTTTCGTGTCAAAAGCCCTGCAAAACTACGATGTTGATGGTTGATGGCTCGATGTTGCTAACAAAAGGCGTACGGTGGCGTGATCGGGCTGGATTTTCCGTTTCGAAATACCAGCTCATGATAGAAGAGCTTGCAAACTATTCCGTGGAACAATATGCGAAACCGCTGCTTTTATGGAATCTTCATAGTAATTAGAACTGTGATAAGTAATTGGTAAGTTTACAGCAACATTTATTGTTATTCTGTTGTGTTGATGTTCTGGTTGCGCATCGTTAGGAACGTGGAAAAAGTCAACGACCGGACACATGTAGCGTTTTCTGTTTAATCATTTCATTCTCGTGTTGCGGTAATCGTGCAACATCGACAGAAGGCATTCTTGATTTGAATAGGATAACTACTTTGCAGTGTCTCCTTAAAACCCTGAGTCCACCAATTCTTGATTCTTTACTTACGGTTAGTTCTTGGTTTCTACTTTCAAGATTTCTTCTTATTTTTACCTAGCTTGCTTTCATAAAGTTTGCGGTGTTAATTTCCGTTTAAATACTGTATATGTTACATACTGGTAGAATTACCCCTTGGCATCTTAAAGGTCATTCATGGTTTAGGAAGCGATCTGTACTGCAATGCACAAAATGTATGTATATTAACGAGTTTCGGGAGAATGCTTTCCAAGCGCTAACAATCGTGATATGCAGTATATCTGCATAAGCCAATCCCATCACCAGATTAGGCAGCTGCCAGCGTTAGAAATGTTCTTACTGCATAGTGCAGCCTTGGGTTACCAATTATACCAGGACCGGAAATGCCAGATCTTGAGATCCAGATTACTCAGGGCATGGTACCGTGACAGCTAGATGAGCTAAATATCTACATGAGCGGGTTGAGCTGCCTCAGGTCAGCCCTTCCGTGTGGTAATTTGCAAAATATTCACGGATCAGCTAATTAGTATGAATATTGCATAACTCCCTGGGTGTGTTTTGTGAGATGTATTTTCGCTAATAATTATTGCGGTAAGGATAATTTAACAGCATTTCTATAATAATTAAACACGAAAAAAGATGACCCAGATTGTCTGCTAATAAAACGGAATACTTGCAGTATGCCAGACAGAGCTTCTCGTAAACCCGCACAATATGCCGAATCTTGAAATTCGAGATAAGTGACAAACCAGCTAAGGAACAAATATGAAAAATGTAGATACAGCACACGTTAACGATTTTAAAAGCCAGTAATTCGTTCTTCTGGAGAGCGTTTCCGCACAGGTTTTTCGATAGGATTTACACGGAATCCACTTCTAAGCGCCCGTACCAGTTTATCGCGGTGAGTTTTGCTCATAATCAGCAACAATATCTACAAAAAAAGAACAGTGAAAAGTATGTGCAAGTTCGTCGTCGGCATAGAAGATAAGTATCTTCCCATGCGAACGAATTAGTTTTGTTGTTGCTTGGTGTATACCTCCCAAACGTGCGAGGTACTGAATTTGTACTGTGAATTTCATGCTGAACAGAACCAAAACAAAAATACCGGAAAAGGATGGGAGATTGCTTTATGTTTGTCCACAACTAGCGGTAGAAAGCACAAAATTCCAAACGTGAAAAACAGATGCGTAAACCGAGAAGGTATTGGTCGACCACAGAAAGAGATTGCATTCATAGAGATTTGTTTAGACTTTAGATCTATCTCGATTCTTTCAGATACAGAAGCAGTTCAAGTACTTCTACTGGAAACAAAGAACCGCTTTTGGCTTCCCTACGCTCGTTCGGTGAATCGAGTACATATATATGTAACCGTATGCATGCTTTTGTGCCTACCGGAGTCGAAGCGTAACCTACAAACAAGAGCGTCCGCAGCCAGTTGCGATACATCGGATCTTTTAGGTACAACATTGGTGTGATGGCCACTCCGATGGGTGTCGACAAAAAACAAAAGCAGTGTACAACAGTAGTCACGAACAGCCATCGTGTCATTGCAGCTCGATTGTGGTACGATTCCTTTGGTGGTCTTTTCGTAACCCCAGTGGACAACCGGCCAGTTGGCAAACTGGGCAGAGTTGGTTCTGCAGTTATGGGTTTCCGCTGTACTTTCATGTATCCGACTTTGGCGAAAACGAGCAGATACAACACTCCCGAGAGTGCTAAAGGTAAGTATGTACGCGGAATATTGGTCAGATTATACACTATTGCCGAATTCGGATTGTATGCTGCATGAAAACTACAAATACCCGATGGTGGTACCGGAATGAAACCTCCTTCCACGCCAAAGTAAAACGGCAAATGTGTGGCGATTCCAATGAGCCATGGTAGACCAATCATCAGTGTTAACGCCGTTTTGGAAACAAATCTATTGTAGTTATATGGGAAGAAAATTGCCACGAATCGGTTCAGTGCCAAGAATGCTAAACCCCACAGACTAGCTGTCAGTGTGCTCATGTACAGAAAGTGATAGTACCGACAGAAAGCGGCAGACTGGGCGATGCCTCTGTACTGGGATGTGGCCAGCATCCAAATAAAGACGGGCCAGTGGATGGCGACTAGCTGCAGTTCAACGATCAGTTGGTGGAGGATTAGTATTCCAGAGCCAGTTCGTAGATCTCGCTCGCGGACGATCGGCATGATTAATAAAACAATAGATACCGTTATTGCCAAGCATAGGGTCACGGATACGTCGAAGAAAATCGAGAACTGGGTGTCGTCTGCTTTTGTTATAGTAAGGTTGTAACTTGAATTCTGGGCCATGCTTATGGCTGTTTGCAGGTCTTAGTTTAATGCCGGGGATCGGCATTCAGAACACATTCCATACCGAAGCATCGTACTATCCAGACTAAATAAACAATACTCCGTGCGGTACTTCCACGGAAAATTGTTAGGGACTGTTTGTAACTACAATTGTGATACGATATTCAAGCAAAATCAACATAACCTAACTGTGTGAAACGTGCTATTAGTGTGTCTCACAATCTGACTGCGTCTCAGTGTGGGATTAAGTGAATATTCAGAAATCAACGGCTGTGCAGTAAGTGCTTGTGCTTGTTTTCAGTTACATCCCAGGAGCCATTCGGAAGTACGCAACGGAACTAGTGGAATATAGGTCTCGAGAAGATTGTCCGGTTATTAAGGACAGGAGAGTCCGGAAATGCAAGACCCATTTCGTTGCTAATGGTTTGGAACCAGGCATGGCAGTCTGAAATGTCAGGCACCAGGTGCAATTGGCTCTTTTAGCCATTTTATTGATTAGTGATAGTCATTGCGTATGACTTACCTATAGGGCCGGGTACCCTTTGCATGTTATGCACTGCACAGAAATTAATTACACGCTGAACGGTAACGTATATGCAATGTACATGATCATGGCTTGCATGTGTGTTCATGACGAAAAGAACCAATCATATTATATGGAGCGTGTAGATTTTGAAAGGTGTTCTTTATGGGTATACCAGCACAATGAAGCTATGGCCTTTACCGGACGTTTACACCACCAAAGGACACCGGAATATCGGATACCAAAATTAATTATCCTTGCTGGATGAGATTGTCCCATGTCAGTTTAATCCGCACATTCGCCCTTTCTCGTGGCGATGGCATGTACAGTAAAGACGGCTTATGAGAAAAAAGTTTAGTTACTGTATTTGTGTTTGTCCACATGCTTCTTCGCTAGGCGTCTCTTTTTTATTCATTTGTGTTGGTCTTCGTTGTCCAACGTTGGCGGTGCAAGGTCACACCCAAATAATTAAGGCGTGTTGGTCCAGCATGACCTTCATATTTCCTAGCGGCCGTAATTATGGGCGTCATTTTCCGAGTCTCATCAGTCTTTAAACGTTTCAAGCAACGCTTTTAGCTGCATTTATGAATATAATTTTGGCGCAGTTACCTAACTCCATAATGGCGAATAGCAATTTGTTAATGCGGTACACTTTGTATCCTGTTACCAGCGCCATGCCCCATACAAATTAATTAATTCCTAGAATTTATTAAAACGTACTGCTGCCCCGGTAGGCGTCACATCCCCTCTTTTTATCTTAAAACCTTAATTATTTCATTGGTTCACCCAGATGTCGTAGTAATATCTACATAAAACAATCCATTCGAATGAAAAACTTATTCCAATCAGCACGACAGGGAACAGTGCTCGTAATCAACTGGGCGTTACCACGCATAATTCCTAAAGACGTCGAGGGTGCCATTTCGAATACGATTTCACCTAAGCATGGAGAAGAAACTACTGCATGTCATTAGCTGGAACTGGTTTTCCCTTTTGCACCAGTTAATAACCTTGCATGTCAAAGGAAGCAGCCGTAAACGTTCAAGGAAAAAGGCTGCCGTTTGGTGGCTGACCCCGAAATTTCTTACCCGGGAAATTTGTTACCAGCTATTTGGTCCCAACATTTTGTACCAACAATAATTGATACCAGGCCGACTAGGCCAATTCGTACCAGAGAAACTTCGTACCGCGTTAAAAAAATTAGTTAAATACAAGACATGAAAAATAGAAACAAAGTAAGCATAGGAACCAAGAAAATCAAGGACAGTGAACTAAGAAAAAAAAAGAGAAAACCAGGCTTATAAATTAAGAGCGTGGTTTAACAAAGAATACAATAAAAGTACTGTTTTCCCTTTCAGTGTTTTAAAATTCTAAAAGCTGGAATGTTTCTGGGCTATTAAACAGTCCTTCGGTTATAGCAATTTTTTTGTGCAGCGTATACACCGGCACGAAGTGTAATTGCGGTACAACCATGCAATGCAGGATTCAAATAACCTAGACGTAGCTGACACATTTGGGACAACCGACTACCCAACTGAAATCTTTTCATGGTTTTTTGAGAACGATGTGGCCGTATGTGTTCGACGCTCTGAAATCATTTTCTTCTTGAAATCTAAAAATTCCATTTTCTACACAGTACATATGGGATCAGTACCGAAATGCGATCATCGACCGATTCCAAGCGGATTGGAGTCTGTCGAAGATCGGTCGCTGTTTTTCCACCCTGCTCTACTTGTTAGAAAAACATGCAAATTATTCACGGGGGCAATGTACGAAACCGCTTCTTTTATGGAATAGTCAGACTGATGTTTCTGTTATAGCTCCGACACGTAATTGGTAATTGAGACATTATCCTATTTGTTACTGTGTTCTGACTGCGCCTCGTATGCAATGTGGGTAAAATCACCGGGTGGACAAATATCGTGCTTTTTGTAGTATGACTTCGTTCTCGTTACGACATTGATCGCTATTGTAACGAAAATTGTGTAACATCGACAGAATGCCTTCTTGATTTGGAACGGGGAAAGTACTTTAATAATTATTTGTAAGTGTCGCAGCAAAATCCTTAAGTCCTTTTGGTTGTTTTTGTCTTTATTACGGACTTTTTCTTTTCTTTTTTTCTCGCTTTGTTTCTTTCCATTGGGTTTGTGGCGTTTAGTTCCCGTTTAAGCATACATACCCGCGAGTCGCGGCCTGTGTTTCAAGGGATTGTGGTCGAAGTGCAAATAAATGACATAATAGTAATTCAATAGTATATTAATGTACGCCAAGCGCATCACACGTTATGTAGTTATAGCATCATCTGTTGGCTTGTTAGATATGTTTCTGGAGCATTGGATTACCAATCACATATACCAGGACCGTAAGTGCGCGATCCAGAATATTCCCGGCGTGGTGCTGTGGCAAATAATCTGTCTGCCAGATTGCACGAAGTGAACTACCTCAGGGTAGCCTTTCTGTGTGGCGGTTTGTAAACATAAAAATATTTACGGATCACTTAATTAGTTTAAGTACCTGTTACATAACTACAGCGTACTTATGGTTTCTTGAGGCGCATATTCGCTAACCACGCTATGCACTAGAGCCAGAGGTAATCTGCCCGCTTAAACAGCGTTTTTATGCTAATTACTCGCAATTGTAACAAAACTGACTACGACCGGGATTGAATAGTCTGCTAAAAAAAGGAAACTTTAAGCAGACGCGCATGCCAGTTAATAACTTAATATGGTGGGTATTACACTTGTCACATGATCATGAGGAGGCTTTCGCATACTCACGGAATATGCCGAATCATGGAACTCGGATTACGCAAAAAACCAGTTAGCGAGTAAATACAAGACAGTATATATTTAGATATATCTGTACGTCAGAGATCTAAGTGCCAGTAGTTAGTTCTTTTGCATAACGTTTCCGCACGGGATTTTCGATAGGGTGGACACGGAATCCACTTCTAAGCACCCGCATCAGTTTTTCGCGATGAGTTTTGCTCATGATCAGCAACAATATCTATAAAACAAACAATCGATATACAAACGTTCACCGGCACTGTAAGGAGATGTTTACGAAATCGTTTTGAGTGCTTGATGTACTGGACTGATTGATACTGAAATGAAATGTATACTGTGTTACATGGTGTCTCAACCTACCGGTGTCGAAGCGTAACCCACGAACAGCAGTGTCCGCAGCCAGTTCCGATGCATCGGGTCTCTGAGGTACATGTACAGATTTGGTGTAATGGCTACTCCAAGGGGTGTCGACAAGAAACAAACGCAATGTACAACAGTCGTCAAAAACAACCACCTTGTCATTGCAGCTCGATTTTAATACGATTCGGTTGGTGACCTTTGCGTAACTCCCTGGCCAGTGGGCAATGGGCCAGCTGACAAACTGGACAGTGTTGCTTCTATTGCTATGGGTTTCCGTTGCACGTTCATGTATCCCACTTTGGTAAAAATGAGCAAGTACAACAAACCTGAGAGGGCTAGCGGTAAATACAGGCGCGGAATATTCGTCAAGGTATACACGATTGCCGAATTTGGTGCGTACGCTGCATAAAAACTACAGATACCCGACGGTGGTATCGGAACGAAACCTCCTCCTTCCACACCCAAATAAAAGGGCAAATGTGTGGCAATCCCAATCAGCCACGTTAGACCCATCATCAGAGTTAGTGCTGTTTTGGTGATAAATCTGTTGTAATCAAAGGGGAAGAAAATGGCCACGAATCGGTTCAGTGCCAAAAATGTTAAACCCCACAGACTAGCTGTCAGCGTACTCATGTACAGGAAGTGATAGTGCCGACAGAAAACTGCAGACCGGGCAATGCCTCTGTACTGGGATGTGGCCAGCATCCAAATAAAGACGGACCAGTGGATGGCTATTAGCTGCAGTTCAAGGATCAGCTGGTGGAGGATTAGCATTCCGGAACCCGTTCGTAGATCCCGCTCGCTAACGATTGGTATAAGTAATAAGACGATGGACATCGCTAATACCAAACAAAGGGTCACGGAGACGTTCAAGAAAATCGCGAACTGTGCGTCGTCTGCTTTTATCATAGTGAGGTTGTAACTGGAATTCTGGGTCATGGCCATGGCTGATTTGTCTCACTTTCTTACCGATTATCGGCATTCAGAACATATTCCACACCGAAGCTGTGCACCTTCTATACTAAACAAAACAATTTTCCGTCGGTACTTCTATGGGAAATCGTGAAGGACTGTTTGTAGCTATGTGTGCGATACGGTATTTAAATATACATAATTTGGGACGTACGAGGCGTTTCCCACATTCTGCCTCCGTCTGAGATGTATTGAAGTACGTAAGCAGCCCTGCAGTGTGGGTTGGTCCTCAGTTGCACCCCCGGAGCCACTCGGAAGTGCGCAACACAACTAGCGGAAGACAGATAAGTAAGAAGGTGAAATACCGATTTTTTATCATGCTAGTGGTTTTTAATCGGACAGAATCGCAGCCGGCTGAAATTTCAGACACGGGGCCTGCGGTTGGTCTTTTGATATACAGTCATCCGTCCAAATGCATGCTTTCGTGTACTGTACAGATACATAATACTTTAAAACACAGGATACTTCATAGGCAAACCTGTTACGAGTAAACCTGAATAATACATTGCTGAATAATATTACTAGATTACTAATGCACCACTGAATATTACTGTATACGTGGAAAATTATTGGACAACGTCTATTATTTTATTCAACACATCCATCAAAACCGCAACAAGATCAGTCGATGCATTTGTTTCCGAACTCTCCCGTCCTTTTCTAAGATTTGCTCGCTTCCGTCCACGGTTGCAGTTAATTGTCATGACTAACTGGGATATACTTCCAATTGCCAAAGCTGGTGCTTATTGATTTATTTGTCCAAAGCTGCTAATTATTAATTTATTTCTTATGTGCAATGACACCCGTTACCCTTATAAAATAGCCCCGACCAATAATACACAGGAAGAACCGATTGCTTGGGTCTATTCTGTAACAGACAGCCACCAAATAGATCAACTGGTTTTCGGGAACAGTCATGCACGATTTATTTGACAACCAAAACCCGAAATTAATAGCGTGCAGACGAGAATATTTCTGTTCTTGTGCAGTGAATATACAAGGTAATAAACTTGGTAATGACACTGTATACTCAAGGATTTCAGAATGCAGTGAATTTTCGAATTTAGTCGGGGGACATGAACACGTGAACAAAAGCATTTTGGATCATTATTTGGAATCTTGTGGCTACCGCATGTGTCACCGTGTCACGGACTGGATTTCTAAAGCTCTCGTTAATGTCAAATACTTTTTTCCAGCCGTCTTTCGTGACTCATGGAAACTGAAATGACCAAAGAAAGTTGTGCAAGTACTAGTATCATTCAGTTGCAGTGTTTTCGTGCTGCCACGTTACTCCTGCAGAAGTAAGGACGCGATTAGACTCCAGCGCATGAGCATGTAGGTTAACAAATTCAGTACTAAGTAGACATCTATCCAATCGAATTAGAGCTTGTAATGATATTTTAAAATTCTAAACGCTGGATTGACAATGAGTTCTCGGCTGTCAGACAGTCCTTCAGTTAGATTCATTCTTTGTATCGCGTTATACCGGTACGTCATAACTGCGGTGCAAGCATGCAAATGTAGGATCTGGCTAGCCTAGCTGAAACGTTTGGGACAACCCGGAGGAGATGTCCTGACTGACCTGACAGCGTGGCGCGTTGTCAGGTTAACGCAGATGACATTGTCGCCGCGGCCAAGGCGCTGGTCGAGTTCTTATCGGATTTGCAGACGGTCACGAAAACAGTCAAACTGGAGAAACGACATCAGAAAGAGCACGGGTCAGCACTTGATAGGCAAGTTGAAAGCGACAACGAGTGGACCTTTTGTGATTATTACATTGTCTGTGTAGTGGTTCACCTGAAAGCATTAGAAACAACGACACCTTGAAAACCGATTTTCCGAGAAGTTCGTCCGCACCTAGTTCACCTGGTGAAGACGAAGACGGAACGAAACCAGTACAGGACTAACGGAGTCCTCAGGACCTGTTTTGGCGGCATCATCCCGCCCACGAGTAGGTCTGTAGGCTTTTTTTGTAATTGTCATGTGAGCGTGGTGTGCGCGCCTGTCTGGTGTGCTCGCCTCAATCGCCTGCGGCGGTTTGTTGGATTCTTGCAGAGGTCAGCCGAAGCGCCCTCGCAGCACTGGTGATCTGTGTCCTTTTATGTTTTCTCACGGTGAAATTAAATCTCACCTGCTTTCTTTCCTTTATTAAAGCATACGGGTCACTTATCGTTCTGTGGTTTTGTCTTGTTTGCCAGCTTATGTGTCCTAGCCCACACTTCATCCTCCAGGAAATACGAACTGGTAACAGGGCTCGGGTCTCGGCCGGTCCAGTCTTTATTTCAAATTCACCTTCTAATTTAGTGCAGGTTGACAGTTTACATATTACCGTACGGTGTTTCCTGTACCTTTGTCCTATTGACAGTGGATTACATACAAATCGCTCTTAACTTGTAATTTGCGACCAGACTTGAAGTCCCAAATGGGTTGTCTGCTCCTGTGTTGTAATAATAATAATAATAATTAATCTAGCATAGTAGGAACTGGTTCCGAGCAAATCATATCCATGAAAGGAAAGATACGATTCGTGAATGAGAGCGCTCAAATGCCACCTTTCGCCGGCGGGTTAATGAGGTGCCATATATACTGATCGACGATCCCGGCAAGGCCTTCCTTCTTAGTGTACGAAGCAGCGACTGAAAAAACAGCATTAGCACCGCACTAGATCCCCGTTCTTTGAATATTTCCAAAGGGCGCAACTGCAAGGGTCATGTTCGCCAATTCAACAAATATTACGAGACCAGATACCGCACCGTCTTGGGGAATCGTTTCCGCATACTCTACCGTCATCTGCGTCACCACACTGACAACCAACGGCGTGGTCCTATGGACGTTTCTCCATAATCACCACCTTCGGTCCAATGCCTTCACCTACTATCTCATAAACCTAATGGTGGCTAATCTACTACATGCAGCCGCTTACCAGCCACTAGAGATCATTTTCCTTCTTTATCGCAACACCGAGAAAACCGGCGGTTTTTGTTTGGTCTACTTTCTTACGGGCAATGTTTCTAACGCGATGATCATGCAGAGCCATGTCCTTATCACTGCCAGCCGGGTGTGGGCGGTGCTTTTCCCGCTCACCTACCGTAGTTACCACTCCAGTAAAGCTGCTCTCATCCTGTGCATTTGTGACTGGCTGTTTCTCTGCGCGTTTCTGATGCCGGGATTGCTGGTCGACGGAATCTCTTTGCGGGACACTGCGGATAATGTCCACTGCCAGCTGAACGTAGAAGGTCACCCGGCACAACGCGGCTGGTTTATGGCCGTTAGGGTCCTCTTGTTTCAACTACCTATCTGCGTTGTATTATTGGCGTATCCGCTGATTGCATGGAAGCGGCATCATCTGGCGAAAATCCGCGTTGTCGCGCCTGCCATTGGGGGTGTCAACGCACCGTCCACTTATAAGGACTCGGCTGGTCTCCACACCGAGCGGAAAACAAAGTCCAGATCATTTACGGTCCTGACGCTGCTGACCTCTGCTGTACTGGTCTGTTGGACTCCCCTTGTTGTTTGCTATAGTGCAGTGGCCATATTTAACGTACTCGCTCCGCCCATTTTCTACGAGGTCGCCCAAGCTCTGTGGTCCGTAGAACCCGCTTTGGATCCCATCTTATTTTCTATCGCTTTCAAACAAGTTCGAATGGATATCAAAAAGCGACCCTTCAAGAAATAACTTGACTTGATGAAAATATTAAAAGAATGTCATACTTGAGCGCAGTTTTTACTCTGCATCATACAGGTCTATCAATACGTATACTGTGGACGTTTTGTTGCGTTACTATAACATTTGTTATCGATTCAAATTTTGTGCCGAAGATCGATCCCGTGTCTTGTGGATATGGGTAGATGGACAGATGATCCGATATCAATTTAGCAAATAACCAAGCGGTGATGCCAACGGCGGGAGTTGCATAACCGTCCCAGTCACACACAGCCTTCCGTGGCAAGTCATTGCTGCATCGGCAGACGTTGTTGGTCCGTTTTCTGTCATGATTACAGATTGTTTTCTGTCAAGATTTCTGTACTGTCAAGATTTCGGTACTGTCTCCATAAAGCATTTTCTACTCACAAACTGGGAGTCTGAGTGCATTGCACAAATAATTCGTGACTGCTTACTTCACACTTGTAGGTTACATCCCGACCGAAGCCATAACATTCATACAGTCATAACAATCATAACATTCATAACGTTGACCTGTTTATCGACTGGCAAATTTAGCGGGGCATTGACGTACATATGTCTGCATGTGCACTGACATGAGAACAATCCCAGGCCCCAAATTCAAAAAAATTTGAAAACTGTGCAAGCGCCGAATGATCATTAGAAAAATTTTTCTGGCTGCTATGAAGCAGCTGGGTCCCCTTGGGGGCAAGTTGTATAACACTGCAATGTGAATACGTACTGTACATGTGATACTTATATGATGCAGAGTCGCAGACCGTATAACCACATGGCTAGCTAAATTTTGCTTTAGTCAGGTACCGTTTAGCGTCTTTATTTAAACAACCAGAACCACTAATTTTGAGCCATTTCAGGAGAATAATCAGTATCGAATGGGACAGGAAATGTGTCGCCGCCAGAAAAAACAAAGGTTACGAAAGCGACTGTTGTACAACTGAAACAATAGCGTCTAATTCCAATCTGTTACCAAATAAAAAAATGGAAAATTGAAAGCGTCCCATTCGATTACCCCCAAAGAATCAGACGGGTCTCTCTGAGACCATCTACTGTAGCTGAAAAGGGCTCAGACAGGCTCTTTTGTTGTACGGCTTTTTGTAAGGGGGGTGTAAGGCTTTTGGAAAAACCGACTTCTCGAGTCGAGCTTGTATCGACAGCCCTTTCATCATCAACCACCTAAAATTAATTTTTTTGTTTTTTGTCGACCTAACCAGCAATCTGCCACATCAGCTTTATGCTCAGTAGCGTTTTTACCGACACGAGATCAGGTCGATAGTGGAGCGACCGATGAAGGTTATCCATTTCGTTGACTAACAAAGAATTGTGACAACTGAGAAACATTATCGAACAGCAAAACCGAGAAGAAAGTTGCGCGATCTTCGAAACCGTAGGATATACAGATACGGAAGCGGATTTGTGCAAGACCTCAAGACAAGGAAATGGTCGAATCTTTGCTTTTACAGATCTGTACAGTAATATGAATAGTAGTTTTAGATGCCATCGATTGACCTGCTGCAAGAAAAACATTCCTTCTGATGCATTGTTTTCTGCGAACGAAACGACGAAAAAAATGGTGACAACAGCTGTGTTGAGATTTGAGAAATACACGTTATATGAGCTTACGAAAACATATCACTGACAGGGTCGTGCGCATGCAGCGAAAAGGTGAATACCAAACCAAACTCCAAAGGTTGTTGTATGTGATGTGATCACGCACAGCTTTGAGCTTTCTAACGCACTGATCCCTAGAGAATTTGGTTGACGTATGGCAAGGACAGTTCATCAAAGAAGCGACGTAATTCGAAGCAAATGACACTCGACATATTAAGAAGAGAAGTATCAGTTAATTTCCAAGGGGCCTTTCTCCTAATCGAAAAGCCTCTGTGTTGTTCAGCAGTCCTTAAACTGAAAAGTTGAAACACCTTGCGTTTTGCTAGACAACAATTACTGTGAATGAATTTCCTGCTCTGGCACTACGGAGAAACGCCAACCGGCAGCTAATCATTCAAGTGTTTGAAAAAAGTAGTCGCATACGCAGATAATTTAACGTTACTTACAAAACCAATTAAGGTTGATTTAAAGTAAAGTTTTTGCCTGATGATTACTGTAATTGCACGACACTTTCGGCCACAAACTGACACCTGTGATCGGTAAAAAAATGCTTTAGGTCACGTGCTTTCAAAGAAAGAACGCAGTTCTTGCAAACGATATGGGTGTGATGGTGAATATCGTTCATAAATGGTGGTCGGGAAGAGCGAATGCATTACGATACTGTTAGCGATGGCTTCTTCGTATTGTGACCGGATACAGCGGTCCAGGGGACTGCGTGGTTCGCAGTTCTGACGTAATCGAGTAATTGAAGTACCGCTTAGGTGATCATTTTTGGACAGAAGTTACAGCTTCAGTCAATTCAATCAGGTTCATTAACATGACGCTGCAAAGGTGGCGCACGCATATTACACAATGTAGGACACAAAATTCATCCTGGTTCCCCGAGGCTTTGCATCGCGTGATGGAATGACTATGCTGACATTGGCCCGAAAAGGATGGCGTACCATGCGCAGGAGGCTGTCGCGGTGGATTTTGCTCATGGCTAATAACAGCACCTGTTTAAAAAAACACACGCTGGAAACGAATGTTATATAAAGCAATCTTCGGGACTAGTAACGAAGTGACCTACCGGCGTAGATAAGTATCCAATAAAGAACACCGTCCGTAGCCAGTTACGATACAATGGCTCCCTCTGATATAGACCCGGGGCAATAGATACACCCATTGGTACAGCCAAAAAACATATGCAATGGGTCAGCGCATTGAGGAACAGCATTCTGGCCATGGTTACACGATTCCGGTACGATTCGCTCATTGTTCCTCTTCCTGTAGTGCTCGCAGGGTTTGTTACAGATACGTCCACTATTGCTGTCCGGTGCCATTTTATATAGCCCACTTTGGCAAACACAAGAACGTAAAAACACGCTGATAAAGCCAGTGGTAAATAAGTTCGTGGAATGTTGGTTAAATTGTACACAACAGCCGGTTTGGCAAAACTACAGATTCCCGATGGTGAAACCGGTGCGAAACCGCCTTCCACTCCGAAATAAAATGGCAGATGTGTAGCGATACCGATAGTCCACGTCAGTGTAATCATTAATGCTAAAGCTGTTCTTGAGACGAACTTGTTGTAATTAAAGGGGAAGAATATAGCTACAAATCGGTTCAACGCCAGGAATGCTAAGCCCCAGAGGCTGGCAGTCACGGTAATCATGTAGGAAAATTGATAGTGTCTGCAAAATGTGATCGTCTGGGCGATGCCATTATACTGCGATACGGCCAGCATCCAGATAAAAACCGGCCAGTGAATGACTACTTGCTGTAGCTCAACGATCAGTTGATGGAGGATCAAGATTCCGGATCCAGTTCGCAGCGACCGTTCTCGCATGATGATTATAATTAGTGCAAGGATAAGAAACGATATTATGGTGCATAAAGTGATGGAGACGTTGATGAAGACAACGAACCGGTCATCGTCTACTTTAAGAATCAGCGGTGAACCAGACGAGTTCATGTTCATGTCGATCGAAACGTTTAAAGCAGTCTGCTAACGATGTACGTTTCCAAATAAGCTGTCTGACATATGCAACGTTGTCAGGGAGGAGACTGTTGTCCAGGGAAATGCGCGCTAAGGCAACTGAAAGAAGAATGAAAGGTCACATTTGGCATATAAATAGGTATCTCAGTCTATTGGCAATACTTATATAGACTGGGGGCTTACTTAGCATGCGATAAAAGAAAGGAATTAAGTCGTTCTTCGTGACGAACTTTACGGCTTGTACAAGTGCACCCGCACGTGTTTGAGGCATGACTTCTCGTTTAGTTTCAAGCTGAAGCACTGCTTTTTCTCGAAACGGTTACGTCTTATAGTATTCCTGCGCAAGAAACCTTTCATAACAGTAATTAAAGGAGGCTACCCCAACTCCAAAGAACGTGTGCGTCAGCATGTGGTAAATGGGTGTTAGTGTCTCACCAACGGCTGATTATATCCCCCGGCTAGAATACCCGGATGTCCATTATTGTATCGCCGTCTGTTTACGAATCGAATCTTCGACAACACGACTCGAATTTTGCTCATAATTAACGGAAAGCAGAGTCGCCGACCCTTTCCCGTCCGTAATATGTTATGCAGCTATCAGGGAAACAGAGTCTAAGATTCCGTTCTGCGGTAATAATGAAGTACCTCTCTCTACATTAAACTAGCATTATCGAATACTCAGTACGCGAGTAACAAGCGTCAACATTCTGCATCATCTCATACGTAGAGTATCGAGGTTAAGTCAGCTCTTTCACTGTTTTGACGGGTCTGAATTTGGGAAAC
>JAQGAU010001301.1:0-20021 GCA_034698045.1 Paramacrobiotus richtersi | reverse complement strand
CCCTTGTTGACCCGGAGAAGCAAAATATGCACCTGACTGGAGAACTGGTTGCCCGTAGAAACCCTGTCCCGGTGGATGCGAAAATTGTTGACCGGAATGAGCAACCGATGGTCCATAGACGCCTTGTCCAGTTAAAGGCGCGAAGTACTGACTTGGCTGGGCAATCGGTCCGAGTTGGTTACCCAATCCCTCTTCAGGGCCATTGTATGGTAGTCGCACATAACTAACACCAACAAGCGCTGCCTGCACTATACTAAACACGGCCATCATTACATGGAATGACAGACTAGCTGACTCAGGTCCCCGGTATATTTCTTCGTCGAACGTCTGACTATAACCGCCGGAGTTCCAAGGCGAACTTGTCGTAGTTGTTGTCGGTGGGCGTTGTATCACGGTAATGTCTTTTCCAGCGGAAATCGCCACGGCAAACTGCGTTATCAGGCCCAGTGCGGCTACTGCAGAGATAACGCTGCAGGTGAAGCTGATTGGTAGCAAACAGCGGAGAGTCTTCAACATGGGCTTGTGGGAACAGGCTGGAACGGAAAAGATACACAAACATCCGGTAGCGAAATAGAACGCCCCTATCCAGATTCCTGATGCCCAAGCCGTGTGGGCGAAAACTTCCTCGGGAGTGTGGGTTATCACATCTACGTGTCGAACAGTTTTAAACAGTTCAGTGATACACGTATGCAGCGCGTTCAAAACGTAACAGTTTCTAAGCTTGCAGGGCAATGTGCATCAGGTTTCTTAGCATATAAAAGTTTTTGCTTACATAATGTGTCGCTTATAATCAGAGCAATACCGCAGATGAATTGGAGGATCCCGAATACCAGTATGGCTGTCGCAAACTGCGCCTTGCCATGTGTAGACGCACTAGACATTTCGACCATATAATAGTTTAACTTTTTTGAAGAAATCCACTTCTAAGGTTGATGAACGAACTTTGCAGCTGTGCTGTCGATTCTTCTCGTAAGGTACCGCAAATGTACATCGATCGGTACAGTTATCGAACAACCACTCGTTGCAATGAAATTAACGGATACGTTTCCAGGCGGCTGATAAGAATACAATGGCGCTCACTTTGGGAGATTTTGGCAAGAAATTCAAGCGTGAACAATAAATGTGCTGTGAAAATATTGGGTCATCTAAGTAAAGATACCGTTGGTTACAACATGTACCACCACAGTATAGGTCCGTTTTCTCTGTGTGCCGAACCGTTATCAGTTACATAGTTAATTGATCAAGTACGTTACTACTGTACGTAAGTACATTCGGCATGATATTCAAACCGCTGCTGAATATTAAATATACGCTTGATATCGCTCGTGTATCTTCTCTTTCTGGCCGTTCTCGGTCTAGTTGCAGTTCATCGATAGCAGTATGAACTTTACACAAACTCTTACTTCATCAGCACTAGACATGCCTAGTGATAAAAGAAAACATGGATACATCAATCTTATTCCAAACAATACTGAGAAATGTTACTGCATGCGTTATGACAAAAACAGCAACGCTTCATGTGTTTGAAACAATTTTTCGTACAGGAGTTCGTCACAGACTCAGCCTCAAAATGATGTACATGACCGATTTCAGCAGACTTAAAAATCAAGCAGTATTTTATTTATTGCGCGGTACGATGCAACTGTGACTCTATTTGTGACAGCAGCCAACACAAAACGTGTTCACACCATAAAACTTCCAATGCAATAAGAAACTTTTCTCAGTTACCGCGTGCGGGAACAGCTTGGCTAGACATTAATACAGATTTAATTTGCAGCGCCATTTCCCGGGAAGTTTGGCAACTGGTCGAAGCGGAGCGGTTGCCCGTTGAACCCGTACATCGGCGCACCACCCGGGTACCCTGTATCCACACCCACAACAGCCGGTGCCGGTTGGCTACTGGTCACATGAGCTATTGTCGTTGTTCCTGCATTCGCGGGCACCTGGCGCACATTAATCCCGGCAACAATCGCTTGGCCCAAACTGAACACCATCATCAGCAGATGGAAAGCCAGATTGGTCTCCGCGGAACCCAGGTAAATGATCATGATAGAAACTGACGAACTGCCCTCAAAATCGACCGTATTATTGTCGCCAGTTATATCGATGGAAGTCCCTGAATGATAGCGGATAATAGCACCGCTTGCAATCGCCATACCAAAGTAAATCATCAGTCCAAACGCGGATATGATGGACAAGATGGAGAGCACGAAAGAAGTCAGCAGGTAAGGGCGTAGGTTGGTGGTTGGCGGCTTGTTCGATGCTGCTCGGCCGGAGATGATCCCGAAAGTACCGGCAATGATGTAAAAGGCTCCCATCCAGAAACCGGACGCTGCGGCGCTGGGAATGATAGCCCATGGTGAGATATAGAAAGCAAACGCTGCAAAGGGACAAAAATCGTTATCGAACTGATTACTGTTTGATCTGATTTTTAGTCCTTACAGTAAATGTCGCTTATGAACAAACAGGCTCCGCAGATTATTTGTACGATTCCAAAAGCTACTAAAGCCTTTGGAAATTGTACTTCTCCGTACGTTGGACTTGAACTATAACTGGGCGGCAACATTTTTTATAAGAAAATTTCAGAAAAGTTTAGCAAGTTTTACCAGGTCTGTTTGTCTGCATATTCTGGCTTTTCTTGGCTTTAAAATGTGGAGCAATAGCGCGGAACTACGATATTACGGTGTGGTGTGGTCTGTTTATTACCGATTTGCGTCGCTGCATGGCGCCGTAACAAATCAGTTTATGCCTTTATGGTTATTGACTTATTGTATCAGTTTTTCAGGAGAACAAATAAGCCAATGCCGGCGGGTTTTGCCGCCGTATTATCTTACTTACCCTAGTTGGGAGAGGCAACCTTGTTTACTGAACGGCCTTGTTCATAATTGAATAAAATGGGTTATCAGTAGAGCTAAGCAAGCTATTGTTTTCATTTGCATTAGTTGGTCGGCATTCTATGACGTTGGAGCTGTGGTAAACCATGCTTCTTTTCTACAGATACATAAAAGTCCTTTGACTGTTTGTTCAGCATAATTCGGCCAATCGAAAAACGGATAGCGCATGCATTCTTGTGCAACTCGCTAACACTGTTGGTTTGTTCTATAATGTTACTCGTGAATTTCATTACTTCAGTCAAATACAATCACTTTGGGAACCAGGTTAATATTTTTGAAAATGTTGCTTTAATGTGCACATACAGAGAGAGTTTGGATACGTCTTGTTTCCAAATTTCCCTGACCAGTTATTGTCTCGGTGCTATATCCTGCATCAGACATAGGTAAATATTCTGAATATCCGATTCGACTCCGTCTCACAGAAGGAGGCATTTGCTGCATGTTCGTTAGGACGTTATGCGAAAACTGAAAGAAAAGGCGACATGCGAATAGTCGGAATGGACAGTATTCAGTATTTTCGTTGAAACATTCTACAGTATTGCACATGTAGCGGAAAATGGCAGTACGCATTTAATTTTACTCATTCTAACGGCGGCTGTGGGCTTTTACTGTCACGGCTTTACATGTACAGGCGGTACATGTAGCAGTAACTTCGTGTACAAGTGTGGTAACTAACAGTGCGCTTCACGCAAACACGGCTACACTAACAATTGTAAATATCGTAACCAGAGTTCGGCGGAAAAGCGACCATTTAACAGGTTTATGACGAAGTCTTTGAGAGTGACCGTGAGACCTCAATATGTATTTACGACAACGTAATGCCTTTTACTGCATGGATGTTCTGTGACAGCGTACCCGGCTATTGTATTCACACTTTTGTTGATCCGGAGAAAATTAAGACGAAGAACATCAGTGTATACATAATAGTACGAAAGACACTTTTGCTGTGCACAGGATGCACAGAATGTCTGAACTGGAATAACCGAATCCAAGCCATAAAATATTATATTGATAGGCATCAGTTTTGAGGTGATCGTTTAGATGCGATATTCTCCAGATGCAAAGTGCAAACCGCTAATTTGCTGCGATAGTAAGTACTGCGGCAGTACAGACAGTTACCGCAAAGACCGCTGGTTTTACAAGCTGCGGCTTTTTCCGGTAGATGCCATAGTTTCGATAACAAGATTTTTTGTTGCGATAAACTAGCCATCTTAAATTTCTGCTGCTTCTGAACCGGTGTGGTGCATGTCTGGGAACAGTCTGTGGTATTTCACTTTTCACACATTCTGACAAAGATTACTCCAACGTACGGTAAGTTAACATAGTGCTTCTGGGGATCAACTAATTCGGCGGTCAAGGTGTACGTTTCACAAACTTACGGACTGACCCATTTTTGTATGCAGGTACACTCCGTTGAAAAGAAAAGTGCAAGATGGATGCTCAAATATTGTTTCTTGTCGTGGCCGTTGCAACAGGTATGCGTTTTATTAACTCGGAATGAACAGAAAACAGTATTCTACACTGTACTGTGATTTTTACAATGTTTAGGCATGGTGAACTCCCAAGCCAGTAAATGCGACACCGATATTGACTGGATTCTCGGGCAGGTTTCAGGCGGTGAGATGCTATTTTCCAACAGGCTATGAACACCAAAAGTTTTGCAAACGGTGTACTTCTAGGAAGACAGTTATACCTAGCTCATTACAGCGTTTCATCCAAATTCCCCGCAAAACTAATTTTCACGAGGTTTTTTCTAAAGTAATATTTTTAGTTTATTTTGTTCATATGATGTAGAGCGTGGTTCGCTTCATTTAGAGATTAGTCTCCTTAAAAGATGACAAGGATTAAAAAAAGTAAAAAAGTCTTGTAGGAATAAGAGTAAGAAACGAAACCAATTGCACAATTTGCACAGACCGCCTCTTCCTGATAACATAAACATTTATAACCTACATTTTGTGTAATGACGAATATTCTCATGCATAACTGTACTGTTTAGGCTGCGGCGGTAGAATAACCGTTACGTCCAATACGCCCGGGTGGATCCGACCACCGCCTGCCGTTTCCGCTTACGGAGGCAGTGATAATTATGAGAGTAATCTGGTGTGTGTCTGGGCCCTGATCGGTCCGGAGGGCACCCAGCTCAGGGTATGTATCTGCCGAAATGTGCTTACGAACTAAAGTAAAGTAAAGTACAGTACAGTACAGCTGTCCCCGTTATATGTTAATCGCAGAGAATACCAAATACAGTAGAAATCTGGTGACCCGCATTCGGGATCATTTTTAAAACAACGCTTTTCTATTTTTAATGTTAATGGCAAAGCGGCCGCAGTTTTGGGCGCTATGCCGAGTATTAAGACGCGAGTGAAGGAGCGAGATCAGATTGCATGTTTTAACACTTGATGTTGCGAAATGTGTAGATGTTTGTGCACTTGCGATGCCGCTTTAAAAGGAATAAAACTTAGACATTTAAATACTGGTCTCATATCAACTTCCGTGTCGCGAACCTTGTAGCAACCAGTTTCGTTAGGTCTTTTGCACGTTAAACTGTTTGTTTTAGGGATGTAGTAGCTACTTTCTCCTAATACTAAATTAAACAATAATGAAAACAGTACAAATGTACAAACAGATATCAAGACCAGCTGCAGAAATATTCAACGCGATTATTACGGCTTCGTAACGTTTGATTCGAACTGTCAAATTAGCAAGCAGTCTGTTACCATTTCATCTGTTTTACAGCTCACCCATGATCCTGCCTTTTCCTTTGAAGTAAGAACAGAAAACAGCATCCTACTGCCAGTCTATCACTAGTACTTGTTAACACAATTTGAGTAGATCGCTGAAAGCTGCCTGAACGACAAACTGGTTATTGCCGGTACGGAGTACTGCCGGGATCATCCGTTTACCAGTACTACCATTTCGTCTAACAAAGCGGTGCGTTCGTTGTTCCTGCATATTATGCTATCTTTACAAATAAGAATTCACAAGAAGCTTAAAAACGACATGTCCTGTAGGTTGCCACTTTTCTCAGCGATCGTTCCATCGGCGGGCGGGGATTCAACATCAAGGTTGAGGCGATTGGAACTCCTACAGGGAACTCGAACTTTGGCTCGAGCGATGGCAACAAGCCAAATTCTCTTGGTTTCGTTCTCCTGTCTGCCATCTGTGCGCTTGTGTTCTGCATGGTATAAGTTATGGTTATCCGGTTTACGGTTGACGTTCGTGTTTCGATTGTGTGATGTTTTTGGCTATGATAGGGTTCCGAGCATGGTAAACTGTTATTGAGTGTCCTGTCCTAAATTGTACTTCTCAAACTTTTCGAATTGATGGTTCTCCGCTTTTGGGGCTTTTGATGGCATTATCGCTTTGTGCTAGTTCTAGTTTTTAGAGTCACCTGTGCGAATTTCGTGCAACAAGACCAGCTGTGAAGAAGCCAGTCGAATTCAGCAGTATGCTCAAGAAAAGGGGATCGAACTCATTCACGAAGCATTCGTAAAAGCATTCGTTTGCTATAGAAAGAAATTGCTGTGCCAATATTGCAGGATACGTAATTTTTCGTTTTTGTATAGTCTCGCGGTCTTCTCTAAAATCTGGCTTCCACAATAAAATTTAAAAAAATCAGGCTTGCAGCAGTATCAAGTAAAATTCTTTAATTAAGCTGTATTATCGGAAGTGCATTTTTTACCGTGCACTTAATTTCAAGAGGACTAGTTTTAAATTTAAGAAGTTGTTATTGATATCATTGGCGAGTGACGTCCACTGGCAAGTGACATATCTTACGGTTTAAACCTGCACCAGTTCGCCGCATTAGCGTCTGCTATTTTGAGCGTCTCTGCCAGCCGGTGCCGTCAAGGGACGCATGTAACAATCACACGGAAAGAAACGATTATGGAAATGTCTTCCAGTGTGAATGCATTTTACCATGATACCATCCGTCGCTCTGTTCATTTGCAAAATACGAAGTACATGTAGTTTCACAGGCTGAGTAGATGGGACATTCTGCCCTTGATGTTTCCAGACAAAAGCAGTTTCGTGTAAGCGAGAAAGTTTAAACTGGAACCACAGAATTCTCAACAGATTCCGTTCGGTGAAATTTTTAATCGTGGCATTCAGTATAGCGTATTGTTACACACTCGGGGGATTTCTAATCCTTTTGTCTCTTACAACCCGGTGTACGTAGGATATCCATCCATGTATTGCCTAATTGTGGCGAAGACTAGGAAAATGCATTGTTTGCCATCCCGCACTACGCCAACGTGTATTGTCTCCTTACAAGTTGACAGACATAATCATGCGACCGTATACGAAAGTATCTGTAAGTACTCATAACCTGACCTTTGCCGATTTCGATAGAATGACGCCTCTGTGATAAACCCCTATAGAGAGAGCAATACTAGTGCTACAGTGTTTGTTCCCACGAGAAGGGCCCAGACGAATGCTTCAAATCAATGCGGTAGTACTACCAAGAGTATATTTAAACCTTTCTAGATTTCTCATCCTAGCATGAGTTCCCTACTTTTCTCGTGAGTTCCTAACAGCATCGCCATTTCGAAAATGGACAGCAATAACACAACAACCTTGTCCGCAGTAGTTCCAGTCTGGCAACAGTATCCGACTTCATTCACAACATTCTTCTGTGTCAATACTATTTTAGGCTGTCTCGGTTTTAGTTTGTGTCTGTTGCTAATCTTGTCCATCTGTACCATTCGAACAATTCGCGGAGGTGCTCAGCTGCTGATCGTCCATCTGCAAGCGATCGAAGCATGTCTGTGTCTGTTTGTCATAGCCACATCATGCACCATGTATTTCCCCAGATTCCACTTGACCTCAGCGCAGTGCAACTGGTTCTTTTTCTTTTTGTTCATGTTTTCGCACACCCACCAGTGGTCATCGTTTCTGCTTGCGGTTAACCGTCTAATTGCCATAGTTTTTCCATATCGCTACCCACACTGCACGAGAAAACCAGTAATTTATGGAATCCTCATGATCAGTTGGATGATTCCGCTGGGCATTAACATTCCCATCCTTTTGGGCATTATCGGCAAATTTGATGTCGCTGGACCGTGGCCGAGTTGTAGCGTTTTTCCTCCCAAGGATAACCCGGGTGCCCAAATCGCTTTACTAACCACTGCATTCTATTTCCCACTGGCGGCAACGTTCGTTTGCTACCTGACAATACTGCTGCATGCTGTCAGTGTTAAATGTTTCAAAGGTCACGGGAAAGTATGGCCAAACCGGGGGCCGGAGAACGTCAAGGCGCAACGGACATACAAGAAACGTCTTCTGATCGCGAAGAGCTTGTTTGTATCCTCAGTTTGGTTTTTGGTCTGTTATTTGCCACTGAGCGTCACTCTAAGCTATTATTTTCAAATAAGTATGAAGAACCCGACGACGGTGCTGTGGCTTCGCCTCATGTATAACTTGGGATATATTGGAGGCCCGGTAAGTTGCACTATTTTCCGTGATACCGGTTTGTACGTTTTGACAGTCAACTGAATTTTACTGTTTGCAGGTGGCATTTTTCAGTCTATGCAAGGATTACCGCACCGGAATGGTGTACCTCGTCCGGCGCTTTGTTACCTCTAAGGAAACAGTGCACTCAATATATATCTCAAATACCGCAGGACCTACTCAAGAATAACTTCCGCTACATTCTCTATGTTTTCCAAAGATCCCAGAGTACGGATGCTGCGGCAAAGAAGCAACGAACACTTAACACGGTGGCCATGTGACTCGTCGAAACACCAGCGGGAATTGTGGTTTTACAGAGACAGCTTATTCGGAATCATGACGCTTTTGCGTCTGTTATAGAATTCTGTGGGCGGTTTTCTTGTGAACAGGACTGGCATTCCTGGAAACATTTTCGTATTTTTCAAAATAATTCAAGAAACTTCATTGTGAAAGAAAACTGTCAAAGCTTTCTATCTGTCAAAGCCGTAAACTGCTAAGCGGTGGGCGTTGATCGCTTCAGAAAATCTTTTGGATACCTAGCTTGTTTACTGTACCTGTGGGAAAACCCAGCCTAGGGAGACTAAGGAAACCCAGCCTACGCGAGAAATTTCTGGATGAATCTATCCAATATTATATTATCTGTATCTGCTACATTGTGCGCTTTATGTGGATTACTAGTCTTTTGCTTTTCCCACATGGGCCATGCCCTCTTAAGATTATGACCGTTGATTTCATGTGGCAGATATACTTGGTAGTAACAGCGACACATTTCTCATTGGAACGTCTTTATTAAAACAGCCGCAGCAGTGAATGGAGCCAGCGCATAAAACTAACGAAATATCAGAAAATTTTGGACACTAAAAACACAATCATAAAAAACCATTACCATGAATATCATGGGAATGTCCATGCCTCTCTGTACGATACACGCTGCAGACTGTTCGTACATTGGTGCAAATGTAGTCCGTCGCGCGGCGCCTGTTAAATGCGTACAACTATTTAGAGGTGTTTTAAGTTTGTTCGTTTTAACTGTTTTAAGATCATCCGTCATGCTAAGGATGCCAGCAGATCGGTAAATAAGACAGGCTTCACAGAAAAATCTTCATTATGCGGAAATTTCCAGACGTCGTAATTCGCAAACATCCATACTTTCACGTTCCTGTAAGTATAAAGTCTTTGTAGATGTTTTTTTCTGGTTAATTCTCAATTTCTCATGAAATATCACACAAATATTTGTGCACGATAGAGAAAACTGGCACAGAACTGAATCCCACATCAGTACGTTTGTTTAGCAATTCCCGTACACGGCGGGCAAAGTACGAATGCTTCGCTTCCAGCCCGGTTCAGCAATAACGCTTGTGAGTACCACACGGCATCGTTTGCTTAGAAGTGTACTCAATGTAAACCCGAGACTTTTCTTGGTGTTGCGGCAAATTATTCACGGGATGCTATTGGAATTACTAATCTCGTTAAAAATCCTATACCAGTCTATTTGCCGACTTCGGAAGCACAGTACGGTCATTACGTAATTAATTACTGCGCAAAAGCTTATACTAATTCTGCACGTCATCGGAAGGCACGGCTCTCATTAAATTTACGACTGCGCTAGTTAAACGGTAATTACCGACCTTTTACGTGGTGTAGCAGGTGTAACATGACGATCTAACAGGTGATTTTAGTTAGATATCTAATATGGAAAAGTATGAACTTTCCAACCGATATCTGCATATCCAATTTAAAATGACCTTCCCTGAGCACCGCTGCAGTGCAAGTTAGTTCATTTGCAAGAAAAATCCAGAATTCTTCCTTCTCTCTCGCTTCATTTCAGCTTTCTAAAATGCCCACTAACAACACAACATCTACAACTCTGCCCGCATTCGTTCCACTTTGGCAGCAGTATCCGACCACGTTCACAGCATTCTTTTTTGCCAACACTATTCTGGGCTTTCTCGGCTTTAGTTTGTGTCTGTTGCTAATCTTTTCCATTTGTACCGTTAGAACGATCCGCGGAGGCGCTCAGTTGCTGATCGTCCATCTGCAAGCGATCGAAGCCTGCCTGTGTCTGTATGTCGTAGCCGCATCGTTCACTGCGTATTTCCCCAAGTTCCACTTGACCTCAGCGCAGTGCAACTGGTTCTTCTTCTTTTTGTTCTTGTTTTCGCACATCCACCAGTGGTCATCGTTTCTGCTTGCGGTTAACCGTCTGATCGCTATAGTATTTCCATATCGCTACCCGCTCTGCACGAGACAATCAATAATTTATGGAATGGTGCTAATCAGTTGGATGATTCCGCTGGGTATTGATATTGCCATCCTTTTGGGCATTATCGGCAAATTTGATGTTGCTGGACCGTGGCCTGGCTGCAACGTCTTTCCTCCAAAGAATAATCCGAGTGCCCAAATTGTGTTATTAACCGTTGCATTCTATTTTCCACTGGCGGCAACGTTCAGTTGCTACGTGACAATACTGCTGCATGCCGTCAGCGTAAAATGTTTCAAAGGTCACGGAAAGGTTCGGCCCAACCATGAACCAGAAAACGTCAAGGCACAACGAACATATAAAAAGCGCCTTCTCATCGCAGAGAGCTTGTTTGTGTCCGCAGTTTGGCTGTTGGTCTGTTATTTGCCATTTAGCGTTACCGTGGGCTATTATTTTCGAGTCACTATGAAAAATCCGACGACGGTACTATGGCTTCGTATCGTCTATAATTGCGGATATATCGGAGACCCAGTAAGTTATACTAATTATTCCCGGCCTGTAGGTTTGGACAAGATGTCAGTTGCGTTTTCCCTAACTAGGTGGCATTCTTCTGCTTGTGTAAGGATTACCGTACTGGGACTATGAACCTTGTCCGGCGCATTGGAAGCTTTATGGAATTAAGCAAGCAGCTTATGGCTCCAGTGCCGCAAGGATCCCCCAGTATTAACCTCCGAAGTGAAATGCGCTGCTTTTCCCAATGCCGTCAACACACGCTTCAAGACTGACTTAGACTCCGCCCCAGACCGTTCAAAATCGGACTGCGACCGAACCACTAAAATTCTGACCCAGACCATGTCCAAAAAAACTGCTGTGGAACTGGTACTTTCCCATACTGGTGTTTAGAATTGGCGCCCGTCATTACCCATGCGGTGGAAACTACACCGCAATGGTTCGCGCTCCCTACTTTGTTTAGAAAGGCAAATGTTCTCAAACTTCTGGCACAGTAAGAATATTGAATGTCTCAACGTAATTTAGAGCTACTGAAAAGTTGAGAATTGTCATATTTTACAGTTTAAAATGTTGCTGAAAGTGAGCCGAAAACGGCGCTCAGCATGCGTTACAAGGCGCTTGATATCTTCTTTGTATGCAACAGCTGCCGCAGTCTGGACTGATATAGCCGTAGATACAGTACATAGCGCTATGTGTTCCCATTTTTTGTTAATTTTTTGGCCCAACGTGTTCTTGTCCACACGGTGAGTTGTTTACGCGGTGGCTTTTCCACCGCATGGGGGAATGTATGGAGCATGCACGTACAGGCGATTGTCCGATACTGCGCAGTTTACCCGACCACAGTCAGTGCTGTGCTGGGCTTGCGCGGATACGTGGCCACTGGCCGTTACACTCTTTAACTAAACAGACAGAACTTTATTTACTTTTTTACCCTTATTCATCTTTATTTATTATTATTAATTTCTTTAATCATATATCAGTATTAATTTATTAATATTAATTTATTAGTATTAATGTTATTATTAATTTGTTATTATAAATTTATTATTATCAATTTATTCTTATTAATTTATTATTCTTATTTCATTAATATTCATTTATTAATATTTATTTATTAGCAATAAGTTATTAGTATTAATTTATCATTATGAATTTATTATAAGTTTTTCATTAGAAATTTATCTTTATAAATTTATTTTTCTTTAATTTATTAATTATTATAAATAATTTATTATAAATAATTTATTAATAATTAATAATGCATTTGCAGCTATTTACTCACAGACGGTATAGTGGGTACACTGTGCCCAGTTCTGCACTGACCAAAACTGTGCTCAAGCGGCCAAGCCTGGTTCGGCAGTGGTCAGTTTGCGTAATATAGTCAAGAACTTTAAAATGTGTTACATAATTTAACTGAAAAATGCGGCATGGAATAGACAATAGGTAACCCTAATAGCATCTACATGCATTAAAACGAATTTTTCGCTACTGTTCGAAACAATGCCACAAAACGATCACAATGAATGTGCCACGCCCGATTCCCACCATTCACTGTGTATTATGCACTATGTATCGGTCCTTCCCATGCGGTGGACTGTCCACCGCATTCATAACTTTTGTTCTATTCATCATACAATTCTGAAAAAATTCAGAGAAGTACTTTGAATGAAGACTATCTGATGCACAAAGTTTGAAAAGAATCGCATCACAGCTTCTAGGTCCGGGATGTGCCGGGTTAAATAGAGTAACTGTTCAACGGCAATCAAGAACATTTTTTTGCAAAACTTGTCTAACTGTAAATGCCTAAACAAGTGGTTCTCTGGCCAGTCTAGGCCTGCACAGTAGTGGTGAGTGGTCCGACGTCGAATCTTACAGCATCAGTTGTGCTATGTGACACTTGTGTATCAAAGGAGCGGAGTGGTATCAAATACAGTCGTCGTTAATTCGACAAGACCTCATACTATTTATTGATCCGTATTACAATTTTACCCAAGTTAGATGGGCTCCTAATGACTGCAATTTAGCACTGAATTTACCGCAACTTTACATATAGTACACACGCATCTCTCTACAAAAACAACGGCTTCTGGGTCTTTCCAGAAAGCCGCTCCTGCATGTCACTTGCCACCATTTTCGCAGTGGTAGTTTTGTCCACGTACTTGTCATACTGTGCATGTCCTGTACAGAGCGTCCATACGAGCGTTCGTTCTCGTATAACCCAGCTCGAAGTGTTAACTTTCATTTGAATTTCAGAATCTAACATTTGCTGAATTTGGTTAATCCAGTATTACGGCCTTATTTTTGGTGCTAGCGAAAATTTATATTTTAGCGGCGGTAGTACTAAGAATCCTTCGCGTTTAAGATATCTGCAGCGGTAAGTGGGAGATTTTCTTCTGAATACGATCGGAATTCTTGGAAGTTTTTCCTTACTGTGCAAAAGACTTCACAAAGCGTTATTGTGAAGGAAACCAATTTACATGTGTAGTTCTGCCTGTTGATTATTATGCGGTGGGCGATGTGTGGTCAACGAACCTTCCGCCTTACTATCTTGGTTGCCTCTGGGGATACGTAAAGGGTTATGGGACTTAAGAAATATTTTGGCACATTTAGCTATTCTCTCTGTGCGAAAGTAGGTTATACCCTTAGATTAAGCTTTATCCGGCCGATAACCTTGGGCGGAATGGGAAAAAGGAGTTAAGAGCAGCTTGTAAGAAAGGTACGAAAGGAATGCAATTTCCAGGAATGGTAATAGGAATAATAATAGCAACATCACTTTTAGGAAACGAAATGCTCTACAGGGAAATTATTAGCAACAGGGCTACCGACCCCGGAAAGAAAAAGCCCTACCGGGAATTTACAATGCCTGCACCATAGTAATCGACCGAAGCGGAGCGAAGGTCCTCTATACTCAGCTCAAATGGATTTCGATGTCTGTCTGTCGGTCGGTCGGTTAGTATTTTTATTTATTTATTTATTTTTTAATAAAATATGATACTTAATCTTATTGTTATTTACTCACTTTTTTCATTATTGATTGATTTATTTATTTTCGAATATTGGAATCTATTTTTTATTGAAATTTACTATTTCCATAAAATCTATTGTTTTTCTAATTTTATTTATTTAAATGTATTATTTACTAATATTTCAATGCTATATTTTTATTTATTCGGTGCGATATTTCTTTATTTATATTTATTAGGGCGCAGTCAAGCTTGTGCAAATATTGCAGATATTACTGTTTAGGTTTCTGCATTGGGAAGGTTATTTCGGTTTTCGAAAGTCGGCGAAAGTTCTTTTCACCGGAAGAAAGCTGTTTTTCAGATTTAAAAAGAGTATTTCTCGTAAATGGCCTTTTACCGTTCGGATAACCACCGCACGCATGATACATATCCCCGTGCGAAGCGCCCTAGAGCTAATAGTTACAAACCATTCGTGGTGAATTTGCGAGCAAAACAACCTTTTTGCTGTGAAACACTATGTTAAAAAATACGCCCTCCCCCTCGTCGAATTTTATTGTCAAATATTAACAAAACAAGACATTTTCTCAATCAGACCGGTAAAATTTAATACCAGTTTTGGCTCAAAATTCGTAGTTCTTCTAGTGCCGTACGGACTTCCTTCGCTTCGGTCATTCAGTGCCCACAATCAGCGAGTGCACTTTCCTAGTATGTACTTGTGTTCAACAACGTACTACGAAACAATATATGAACGTTGCAGCATAGCGCCATTTTTCCTTCTTGTGCTCGAAGAGAAACCAAACACTTTTCCTTGTTGCAGTATTTCTTATCAGAAACTGAATATGATAAAATTAAATCAAACAATATTTACTTATTACGCTACAGATTTTGTTAGTAAAATTATTTTGAACGAAGCGCTTAAATGTCACAACTGTCGTGGTGATAATTTTCCAGCCTATTAAAAATGATTTTCTGCATAGTCAGTGAATAATAATTTGTGGAATGAATGATGTATGCGTTAGGTGAAGAAATGGTGACAGTCGGATGAAGAAATGGCGTTGTAGAAATGGTGACAGTCGGATGAACCTGTATCGCTCAGGAGAAACACTGAAGTGTGAAAACTATGTAATCGCACATCGTAGACGCCAGAAATATGTACTCGTACACAAGACGAGTTTTGCACAAAGATCTCTTTGTATGTGAAAGATTTCTTAAAGTAAGTGACCATAAAGTTCCATACTTTCATCCGTGTGTGCTTGATTCCTCAAAGATGTTCTTCATTCGGTCTTTCTCAAGATACATCACAAAAAGCAACACGTTTTACAATTTAGGACGAAGCTCTTCAAAGGATACGTCTGGTAGTCGGCACCGAAAGCCCGGTGGCCTGTTTCAGCTTCGATTATGAATTTTTGCCACTACATTAATATGGTGTAATCTCAAATCTTCAAATTTCCTGTATGTAGTTGAAAATTAGTTTTTATCATTTTCCTGGTAGCAACCTTAAAGTCATGCTCCTCGTCTAAGAAAGGTTGCTGCTTAACAACCGTCGTTAAAAGGCCAGACAGACGAACAATGGCCTTTAAAAGAGCACAGACATATCCTTGATCACTAGCTATCCAGATAAGTTTGTAAGAAGTCTTCAAGGAGTAGCTCCTTTCTGATGGGCATCGCACAACGTCTACAAACATGAAAATTTTAGCCTGAGGAGGAACATTAAAATTTTGACCTAGGTAAAGACGTCTAGTTTCTGTTTGTTAAGTCACAATGGATGAAAAGACTGCATATTGCTGGTATCGGTATAAAGCAGATTCCATGATGGAATCTGCTTTAACGGTAACTTAACTATATGATGGCCTTAACTACCTTGTACTCGCCTTAATTACGCTACTACTTTGTGCTCTTTGCAATTGGCATGCACCCTGTACAGTGTTTCACCGGAGTTATGCGACCACGGATACTCGCTTTTCTGAAACCCAACGACAAGCAGAAATCCCTCACCAGAAACTGACTTCGACCAGCTAAGTGCCGGAAACCACAGTAGAGGCACCAGTAAATGATCAACTGCAGTATTTAAGTTCTTGAATCTGATTTTCCTCTGACGTGTTACGGTTCTTCTTTAGACTCTGATCCAAAGCCGCACCCAGCTCGCAGCAGTAAATAAGGTTGCAGTTAAGGCTGATAGTCATTAACGTTGATTATTTTCAGCGACAATCAGCTATTCTGATTTATGGCCAGCGCGCAGCCTGCACTAAGTTGTGAAGTAGTTCTGCCTGTGTTAAATGACTATGTTTCTCCGTTTATATACGTTTGCTGGTTTTACTGCGGCAAAAATAGTTATCACTAGAGAAATACACCGCGTGCCGTCCTAGACTGCATGTAACGTTTCATTTAATTGATAATGTGCCCATGTATCGTTGTCGCGAATAGTTGGGGACAGATGCATTTACAGTAATATCTAGAACAGTCGTGAAAGCCAGTCCCATAGTCTAGTTTTCTGTTAACCAGGGTAGTTCTGAGTTCTTTTTATTCAGAACCCCAAAGTGCCGTGACAGCACTTCCGTTCCAGACAAAACTCACGAGAAACATTAATCAATTTTGCTGACACAATCGATAAGATAACACCAACTTGTCCAAGCATACATATTTAGTGCCTATCGACGTTTATCAAACAGTTGCCATAAAGACGGTCAAAGATGCCGATCCAGCGATCTTGGGTTCCCTCTTGGGTGGCTGACCAGCGACGTACAAGAACCAGTAGGTACCGATGATCTCATCCTGACCGATATCATCGTCATCGTAGATGGTGACGGAGAAATCGACGACGGTGCCGCTGGGCACTTTGAGCAAGATGGGGTTGATGAAGCCAATGGACATGCCGAAATCCAACGAGTTGACATCATTGGTTGGGGTGGAGGTGAAGGTCTGTAGGTCAGTCCTGCAGAACAAATTAAGAGATCTCATTTCAAGGTTTTCCTTGATGAAATTAGCTTAATTCCTATCATCTGCTTTTGGTGGCCGACATTGCAACCCAGCGCTCAGTACGATGCAGTTACTTTATGAAAAACTACACTACATGCAAAACAAACGTTTAAGAACGATCAAAAAATGTGCCAAACAAAGGATTGAATAGAAAATGGGTCACACATCGCCAGAACTGGTTTGTTTCTCAAAGATTTTTCATTATTCCACAGAACAGACTACGAGAACACGATTACTAGAATAGTTATTGTAGACTGAACATTTTCGAGGGAATCGAAGAAGGAAGTGAGAAATTTAGTTGGAAATCAGTTTGCTCTGAGAAGTATCTTTGAAACTTACACATTGAAGGTGTTGCGCACATGCACAACGACGTAGGGATCGCACTTGGACCATCCAAAGGGATCACAGTTGGAGCCGTCCTGCAGCAAGTTGTCAGGATTGGAGTAGCGTTCCAGCTTGAACATCACCGTGGACAAGGTAACGTTGTTGGCGCTGCAGACCGCCACGATACCGGCCAAGACAATTGCTACCAAGTACGACATTTTTAATGGTTTGAATATTACGTGATGTGCACAACGGCTAAGTGAATAGTGACTGCTCGATCGAAGGCTCTTTCCTTGCAGTTTTAGGAAAGCAGAACGTCTTTGCGGGTTGTAAACGATAAGAAGAACAAGTTAGGTGGATAAGGTGGCATATTGGTACACATTCAGCGGCTGATAGTATTGAGGGTCAAGGTGACCCACTGGCCTGAGTTATATCACGGTTTCGGTTGTTTTCGCCAAAATGATTCTCTTTTTTATCTGACTATTGAATGTAGAGTTTCAAAGCGGCGGGGGCCTTATCAGTTACTTTCATGAAGGTATTGTTCTTAACCCCATTGTGCAGACCTGGATGAACTCGAATGTTGCAGCAGATCCACCGTACCTTTCTCGATAGAAATGATAGCAAATCCAGCGTAAATACAACTAATAATCAAACTGCTGTAATTAAGACTAGTAAACAGGTAGAAAAGTTACAAAAAGTATGACGCAGAAAGGAAATGTAGCGTCGCAAAACATTAGCGCCGTAATTTTATGGTGCAATTATGAACAAAAACTTTTTCGGTCACCTAATTTTTGCACGTATATACACAGCCGTTATTTGTTAACGGTATTATTTTGGATTCTGTGACACATTAAATACATAACGGCATCTATGAAAATAATTTCGTGACTTGTGTTCTTGTAGACTGTAAACTGATATGTCGAGTTTAAAGTGAACAACAATAGTTAACCGACAGACAGAGTTGCTAAAGGGCCAATTGCGTTTCATTCTTGTTTTCCCATAAGTCCATATTTAACACCAAAACTAACCAAAGATCGTAGCTTGCTCACGGGCGCTCATCGGTTGAAAAGAACGCCGAGTAGACGGTATCAATCGCACAACAAAAATTACATCAGAACTCAATACATTTATTTCTTAGTATCAAAGAAGACAGTGAGGGTTGCGGAGCCGGACACACGGTTCTCCCTCTTGGCGGGCTGTCCACCAATGTAGAAGTAGTTCCAGGTGCCGATCAGCTCATGGGATCCAATTGGATCGTCATCCATGGCGATAACGGTGATGTCCACTACGGTACCATTGGGCGCCTTGACGGAGATGGGGTTCAAGAAGCCCATGAAGGAGCCAAATTCAATGGAGCTGACGTCATCGGTGTGGGATGACGTGAGGCTCGTCGTTAGGCTCCTGTTGATAACATAATAAGTATACTAGGGAATAATACGGATTCTGACAATAAGCTAAAGTGAACAAGAACTGAAGTGGTTTGTACTACGTATATAACATATAGAATACAGACACAGAGCAGAAACACGAGGTAAAAACCGTAAAATAAACATGTTCTTGTTTAGTATGACGTACGTGTTGTAGCTGTTGCGGACAGTGACCAGGAAATACGGATCACACTTGGTGATGCCGAATGGATCGCAGTTGGTGCCGTCTTGGAGACGATCAGCCGGGTTGTCGTACTTCTCAAACTTGATGGAGATGGTGTTGAGAACGGGACTGACGACATCATTGGCCGTTACGGCCACCACCATGACGGCTGCTAGGAGGATCCATTGTGCTGCCATTTTGGATACTGTCTTCGATATGCAATTACAAGACTTTAATGTCTACTGTGTAACAAACTACCGCATGTAATTTTCCTTGCCGGTTGCTTAAAGTAGTTTGTGCGAAGCAGTCGCATGACCGAAATCGTAATTGTTTGGCTTATCGGTACGCTGCATTGTACTGCATGGTGCCGTAGATAAGATGGTTAAAGAAGGTTAATGTGTATCTTAACATCGTAAGTAAGTGTCTTCATAGATAATGAAAATCAAACTGGAAACAACAATCATTCAGAACAACGGTTTACGTGATAAGAACATTGCAGAAGTTAGTTTAATTGGAAAGTTAACTACTATTACGTTACTATAGTCGGATGACTCCCATTTATCATAAAAATTCCAACTTCTTCGCAGCTCTTTTATAATATAATTACATTGGTAAGCTTGATCCTTGGATCTCGTACGTGAAGAAAATATTATAATATCTGTACATAGTCTTTACACAATTATATACAGTTTAATTATATACTTTGAAAAACAAAACGCTGTTTCTTGCTAATGCCACCTGACCAACAGACCAACTGATTTCTTTAAACTGTGTGAAGTACGTGTTTCCTAAACTGGAGGCAAGCAAGTGATTAATACGCTGTATTTTCATGCTCATTGAACCTGCCTTTGGCGTTTTCTGAAAGATCAGTTTTGAGTGTAATATTTTCGTCTGGAATGAGAAAATTAAGAGCAAGATTAATTATGTTTGCAGAAACTTAAACCCAGTTACGCGCTCACTGATCATGGGTGGAATGATCACTTTATAGCCCGCAGAAGAAAAACAAGATCATTCCCCAACACCACATCCCACAAAACACGTCTGCATGCGTACAGGGCACAGTAATTGCAGCTGGCACATTATTGCACACAACTCTTCCTACCAATCATTACCTGA